>JAHKKF010534654.1:6237-17619 GCA_019740295.1 Labeo calbasu
TCTTTTTCATTTGCTGTTTTATGTTATTACTGTTCTACTGATTTCTGTCATTGCAGTTATTAATATAACACTGCAGGAAGAATGCATGGTAAGTTTAGTTCCTGAAATTGAACTTTTAAAGTTGGACTCACAACTTCTATCAATTATAGTCGAAAGATATTACAAGAGGTAAGAAAATAAGATGCCCATTATGGATATTTCAAATATGAATGTGGTTTTCTAATTATTGATGGTCCCATACACAAATTAAATTTGGTTAGCTGTTAATAATAGAAAACATTTAAAAAAAAAAAAAGTGTTAAAAGTGTTAAAAAGAAAAGAAAAAAGGATGTTCTTGCACTTAGTTCCATTCACATGTAACATCATTTCAAATTAATAATAGATTACATTAAAGTGCAAAAGAGCTCATCTTGAAATTAATTTGTGTACTTCTATTTGGATACACAACAAACAAATTTCAAGATGAGTTTGTTGCTATGATGGATACTATTGTTGATCATATAAAACTGTGATTTCAGGGTCAGATCTCTAAAGGATGCTTTCAAAATCTTCTTGATCAAATAGAAAACATTACAGCGCAAGTACTTCCTGTGAATGTAGGTCTACATATAAAATGACAAAATAATCAAATCAGTTACATAATGGTTGACATAAAAGTGCTCTTATTGACTGCAGAAAATTACAGCAACTGTGTTTATCTGATCAATGAATTAGACTGTGATGGTCATTTTGACGGTGGCCTTCAACTATTCAGAGAAGATTTTAGAGTCATCATCATCAGCAAACCCAACTGAACTAGCCTCCTATGGAAACCGTTTGTTAAAAACCAGCAAGAAACTAATTTCTACATTGGTGAAGCCGACAGACACAAGTGACAGTGTCAGTTTTACTCTTGCTGCTGTAGGTAAGTGGGGAGACAATAATTATTGATGACGAAACTCAGATTGTATATGATATCATGGACTTAAAGGTGCAATAGGCGATTGTCTTCAGAAACATTTTTGTTTTGCTGATTGCAAGTTTCTTCACATCCTGATAGGAAACACTAAGTTGAGTGATTAAAATTTATTTATATGTATTTATATTGTCTGTGGAAGGCGTAGGACTGTAAAATGTTCGTCTAATCAACATGTTCGGTCCGAGGCTGTCCTGCCTGCCTGTTAAATACATATTTGCATGCCTCTGTGCACCCTGTTTGCGCAGACATGATACGTCATCAGTGCTTTCCAGTGAGAATGAAGGGCGCTATTATTGTAATATTATGCATTTTGTACTGTAATGTTTACTGTAACCAAATGTGCTCTGTGAATATTTGCTACCTTGAGCATTAAACAATCAACGGTAACAACATGAATAATCATGTATGAACTAATAACGAGCTGTATGTACTAGGGATGTCACAATACTCAATATAATATCGAACCGTTCGGTACAACATCCATGGTTCAATATGCATCTTGTTGCTTAGATGAGGAAACGCCTCCCTGTTTATATTTGAAAAAGCAACACTTGCAACACTTCTCTTCTAATGAAATGCAATGATAAGCCTTTCTAAACTTGTTGTCCAACAAAAGAGAATATTGTAACTTATTTTTACTTCACAGCATCAGTTGAGTGTTTGAAATAACTTCCTTTTGTGATCTGATGTGGCTTCTTATCAGAGAATGTGGCAGGCAATATATGCTATACTGTATGTTGATTAGCAATGGCTTATGAAAATACCCAAGATGGCTTGAAGAACACAGATAAACCATATGTTATTGCAGAGGAGTGTTTATTGTCCTTACATTTCATCATTTAAAACGTTTAGCGTTGTGTCTTGTTTTTATTCAGTTACAGCAATAGCTATGCCTTTATCCATATCAGTGTTATCTGATGACTACTTGTTTGTTTTAATCAGAGGTAAAAATCTTCACGGTTGGACCACAGGTCTCCCTAGAGAAAATTCCTCGACTTGACATGACAAATTCTTCTGTGGACATTGATCTCATTGGGATTGCCAAGAACAGCTATGAAACAGGTATGTCAAATGTTTCTGTTATTAAAAAAATAAATAAAAAAAGAGACATCATACCATCACCACTAAACCACATTTACTTTTTTGATTGTTGTTGTTTTAACATAGTATTGCTTTTCTGTTTGTGTCACACAGGATCAGCTGCTGTGGCTTTCATGAGCTACAACATGATGGAGAATCTACTGAAGCCAGACTTCTTCAACACATCAGATGACACAGTTAAAACCATGATGTCCACTGTGATCTCAGTTACTCTTCCCAAAATTTCCAACACTAAACTCACCAGACCAGTCAACTTCACCTTCAGACACATCAGAGTGAGGAACTTGTTTTTTTTCCCCCCAAACTGAGAACTGATGAACATTTGAAAACATCTACTGTTAAATGTTTTAACATTTTCTTATTTTTGCAGGAGCTTGATCCCAATGGTGCTCTGTTCTGTGTGTACTGGAATATCAGCGAGTGGATTGTAGATGGTTGTTCTGTTATAAAGACCAACAGCAGCTACACTGTGTGTTCCTGTGATCATCTGTCCACATTTGCGCTCATGCAAATCAGCAACGGCCCACCAGAGGTATCAAAAAAGAACAAATAACACCTCAAAATACTGAAGCAGTGAACACAAATGCTGTCAAATGCTGTCTTACAGTAGACATTTAAAGGGTTAGTTTACCCAAAAATGAAAATAAGACCTTCTTTCATCTTCAGAACACCATGTAAATTATTTTTGATGAAATCCGAGCTTTCTCTGCCCCTTCATAGACAGCAAGGGTTCTACCACATGTGGCGGCGCCGGCGCAGACCCACCACACCCATGGCGTTGTGGCACTCTCGTGAACGCGCGTCCACAAATGACACAGTAGAGACGGAAATGTGGAATAAAGTCATTGTTTTTTTTTTTCTTTGTGCAAAAAAGTATTCTCGTAGCTTTGTAAAATTACAGCTGAACCACTGATGTCACATGGACTACTTTGTCGGTCATCTTAGTACTTTTTTGGGCCTTGAACATGGTAGGACTCTTGTTGTCTATGGAGGGTCAGAGACCTCTCGGATTTCATCAAAAATATCTTAAATTATGTTCCAAAGATGAAAGAATGTCTTATGGGTTGAAGGTGAGTAATTAATGACAGAATTTTCATTTTTGGGTGAACTAACCCTTTAAAGTGACCCTTGAAGACCAGCACAGAACAGAACAGGCACTCATGTTCTCTGACGTGTTTTCTCAGAGCGACTCACAGCTGGATCAGATCACTGTGTATGTGATCGTTGGAGTGGTGTTCAGTTTGGCCCTGTTGACCATTAGCATTTGCTTACCAGTGAACTGCTGTGTGTGATTGGATATGTGGTTGCTCTGGTTCCTGAAAGCCATGACAGCAAATAGTGAGTTGTTTTGTTTGTTCATTTAATTTGTTTAGAAGGAAATAAAACAGCCCTATTTTGTCCAGTTTTTTGGTTCATGAGTTTTAGAGGTTAAATTGATCTCATGAAGTCACTAAGCTCCTCTCCACTCTTTCTTGTCCAGGTCAGGCAGCAGTACAGAAAATGCAGGATTTAATTTTTTTTTTTTTTTTTTTTTTTTTTGTGGTGGTGGTGGTGGGTGATATGCATATTTTTATGGATTAAAATTTGTTTTCTGTTAAATGTTGGTTTTAAAAAAATGTAAGTGTGTGGTAAAGATATATGAAATCATAGTTAAATTGTAAAGTAATGGTATATATATATATATATATATAATTAATAAATGGTTTTGTGTCAGAGCCAGTAGCCTCGTGGATAGCGCACTGACATAGCGCTGTTGCACTGCGGGTGTCCCGATTTTGAATTCTTGCTCGTGGACCTTTCCCGATCCCGCCCGCTTCTCTTTCCCACTTTTTCTTTTCCAAATGTATTTTCAAGATGGAGGGCCACAGGTTTCATGGGCATTTAAAATTAAACTATAAAAAAACAACTAAATAAATAGATAATGTCTTAAAGTGAGTCTGTATTGTCACGTGGCTTATCATTTTCCACTCATTAATCTTCCTCTCCTAGCACTCTGTAAAAGACATATAAGTTGTGTGAACTACAAAAAATGGAGCACTGAACTTTTGTGTACTTACCATGGTAATGTAGGTTTATAAATGATCAAAGACTTCTGCTTCCTGTCCCAAACCTATCCTTACAGTAACTGTACTTTTTTTTTATAAACTCAAATACCACTATATTTTCACTTTGTGTTGTTTTCTACATTTTTGATGACTGTTGGTTCATATCAGCTTATCAAAAACTAATTGCACCTGTTGTTTATTAGTCTTACCTTCTGCTGTTCATTCATTGGTATTACTGATATTCTTACAGTTTATGTTCTTGTGAAGTGAAGTGTGTGTGTGTGTGTGTGTGTGTGTGTGTCAACCATTTTTGAGAAATAAACTTGCTTGATTCAAATTTGTTTCCTATGGCCAACCAGTTAAGAACCACTCCTCATTTCTTCCATGAGTCCATTATAAAAGACTCAGAAGATGGATTTTGAAAGCTACTTGAATATGTTAAAATGTGTTCATGCAAAAATATGTTGTTATGGAGAACAGTGTGGCGAGAGCACAGATACGTGGTTTGTTTGCACAAATATTCTTTAGTTTTATGCAAAAAAGAAATACGACAAATAGAATATCAGACCTCTGTCATATGGCCAAAAATAAATGCAACAAAAAATGCATAGTTGTGTTTGACACATGAAAACTGTAACAAGTATCTTACAAGATAACACGACTTAACTTTGCTTTTACATTTCATGGGCATTTCAAGGGAATTTAGACCTGGGAAGTCCTTGAAAGGTCCTTCAATTTGAAGTTAATCAAGGCGTGGGAACCCTGATAGCTGTAAAGACAAACATAAAGCACATTTACATGTAAAATACCGCACATCCATAAGCTACAAAAATATAGTTAATTGTTGTAAATAACATCTTGAAAAATCTCAGTATAACATACATACAAACATGTCTTTGATTTATTAATTTGGTTTACCAACAATTATTACATTAAAATGTTAGCATTACCACAGAAACACAGTTAACATGCCAAGTGACCAGTGTTGCCAGATCAGGTGGAAAATTTCCAGCTCAAAAACATTAAAACCCACCAAATCCAGGGTCAGACTTGTAACCCAAAGGTTGTGCTTCAGTTGGATCTTTTGTTACACAGGGATTGTAGGTGGAGGGAGTGAATTACCAGCACTTTCTCCACCCTCAATACCACGACTGAGGTGAGACCCTTGAGCAAGGCACCAAACACCAACTGCTTCGGGCACCACAGCATTGGCTGCTCCCGCTTCCTTTCTGCTTTTCTCCATTTCTGTCTAATAGTCCTAATTCATCATTAAGCCGAGGATGTACAAAACTTCTAGGATTCTAGAACTTTCTTGAATTTAAAAGGGGCAACAGCTTACAGTATATTTGCACATAACATATTAAACTCATTAACTCTTCAGGATTAGCTCCAAGACAAGCTCTATTTCATACGTTTTAAAAGAATTAATATAAGCATCTAAAAAGTCACAGTGTGGTACCGAACTAGAACCAACTATGTTAAAAATAATAGTCTTATGATCAGACAAAAAAAAAAAAATTTGATACAACACAGAGGACCAGGGTGGAGCCGGAGGGAAGGAGGACCCTGACAGAGCCAGAGGGACAGTTGAGTCCCAAGGCAGTGGATGGTCGATGACTGACCAAGGTGAGCTGGAGGGACGAGGGAGTCCAGCGGAGTTGGTGGACTGAGAGACCACGGCAAAGAAGAGGGAGCTAGGAGCCACGGTAGAGCCCCTTGGTCAATAGGCACGAGGCAAGAACCTGGGACACAGAGACTGGAGATGGAGACAAGGGAGCCGCAACACCAATGGAGACTGGCAGACCTGCGGCGAACCCAGCGCACAGATGGTGGACTTAAGGTGAGCAGAGGGGCTGACAGGAAGCAGCGGCAAAGGGGCAGAAGACAGTGATGATGCAGGAGAGTGTGTGCTGCCCACACACACCAAACCGCAACTTCCATCACTGGGAATGTGGCAGGACAGACAGTTAGTTCCAAATGGGCAGACAGTTCATAAACAGCTTCCTTAGCCATAACAGAACAGGAAGACTTAGATGAAAGAAGACAGGGTATGTCCAAGTAAAAGTCTATTAAGTCCTCAGAGTCCTGCCTCAGCTCACCCTCAGCAGTGGTGCAATGGACAGGGCTTTCCTCCACGCCCTCGCACTTCTCTGCTTCATCCACCATTGCATGCAATGTTCCCGGCTCTCACACCTGGTCAGATGTTGATTGAGGCTCTGGGTCAGCATAGAAGAATCTGACTGGTCTACATAAAGCCAAGTCCTAATCACAGCTGAAGACCTCTGGTGAGACTTTAAATGCAGACCTTGAGCCAAAAACAAACATCAAACATCAGTAACTTGTATATATAGGCACAGACGTTTAAGACACTGTCAAAACTGCTACAGCAAAGATGGAAATACAATTATTAAATACATGAATTATGTTTCTATCTTTGTGGCCACAGTTTTGGAAGTGCCTTTTTCTGTTCTAAAGATGGGGGTGTCCCAATACTTTTGTCCATATGGTGTATGTACAAGTCATTGGTGTTTGGTGATGAGTTTTTGCCTCAGGGTCTGCATTTAAAGTCACACCAGAGGTGTTCAGCTGGGAATAGGACTTGGCTTTATGCCGACCAGTCAAGTTCTTCCACAATTGCTGAATCAATCGTTTCTTTTTCCAAGGATCCGGAGGTCCAAGGCATAGCAGCAGACTCCAGTGACTGAGGCGAAGACGTGGTTCCGGAAGACTGTGGTGGGGCCAGAGTGACTAAGGATAAAGGTAAAGCTAGAGGGAAGGAGAAGCCTGACAGAGCCAGAGAGATGGAGGGACGAGGTGAAGACAGAGGAGTAGAATTCTGAGGAGGTGGATGGTCGACGACTAACCAAGGTGGAACCGGAGGGACGAGGGAGCCTACTGAAGCCCGTGCAATGACAGGCCACTGTGGAGACGGGGAGCTAGGAGCCAAGGCAAAGGCGATGGGTTGCAGGGCTGAGGTGGAGTCAAGGATCTAGTGGTTGGAGGCAGAGATAGGGGATCCTCACACCTGAGTGGAACTTAAAACTGGAAGACCCGAAGTGAACCGACATGGGTGATGGTGGGCTGAGGGTGAGCAGTGGGTATGACAAGAAACAGCGGAGATAGGACTGAGTGCTTCACTGGCATAGAAAGTGGATGTAGATGGATACATGTAGATGGTTTAATGATGTTTGTAGAATTTTTTTTTTTTTTTTTACTGTTGCTGAATGAGACGTTATTCAAAATGTAAGAAGTTTGGAGAAATAAAGTATATAAAAATGTTCATGTTTTTATTTTTCATTCTGGCATTTATTTCTAGCAGAGTGTTTTCTCCTATACAGTGTGGAGCATCTTATCCTGCACTACAACATATGGATGTGTGATGGAATGTTTTTGTTTTTTTCCATTTGAGTTATTAGAGATCTTTTTGTACTAGGACAGTAGTATTGCAAATTGTGCACATCCAGTTGCATACAATACAATTGCTTTGAAAACGAAATATGTACAGAAAATCACATGTACACTGAAAAGAAAGCTTAATAGTTAATTTCAGTTAATGTCAATTTCAGACCACAATTCACCCATGTTGAAAGGTAAGACGGCGAAACAACGATACCAATATCACGGCGATATCACGATACCAATGCTGATTCAGTTTGTTAAATTGAAACGTAATTCAACGTTGATTGAGCCTTGATCCCTGAAGTTGATTTACCGGTAAATCAACCTTAAAATGCTGACTGGGTTACGAAAGAGTTCATGTGTGATTCATGAAAATCAGAAAATCTTACGGTGGTGACATCTGATGGTGTTGGTAAATTTGGCATTTCTATCACAAAACAAATGGAGTTCATGTAGTAGGCATCTGCTTCAAGAGAATAAAATGATTTAAACATTTTAAATAATTTTCTCAGAAACGGGAATATGGTGTTGAAGTATCATGGTTGTGACACAGGAAATACTAACTTTAGGGTTTAAAATATTTTAAAACTATAAATCTTACCAGAGCCTGACATTGATGTAATCTGCAGAGGTGCAATGTGACAGCTGCCCCTGATATTCCCAGATTTTATTACATTTTAATGAATGTCTGACAGTGTTGACAAAAAGTGGGGACATAACTTCTGAAAATCTGAAATGAAATTTTGAAATGCATGTGTCCTTGAAAAACAACCTTGCTTTGATTTTCGATATTATTAAGTGTTGCTTTTGATAAAACAAGCTCTATTTCATCGTTAAAAAGCATTTTTATCCATTTTATTAGCATATTAATGATTGAACCCTTCTTTGTAGGAGACACTGATTGTCACAGACAATTTTCTTTTTAATTTGACATTCTAAACTTACTGGTTAATGATCAACTAATGAGCTTCAGTTGTCACTCAGGAAATAATCTAATTAAACAAAATGCTGTCATTATACAATTCCCCATAAAAAAGTCTAAGTACACACATCTTGGCCAGGTGCAAAGGTGCATCAAATAATAAATTAAATTGGACACTTTTTTTGTCTAAATAAAGGGAAAACAACTGTGCAGATATTTTTTTGTATTATTTATTGTACAGTTCTCCACCAGATTTATTTTGTCATGTTCATTTCAAAGTCCCAGATAGCACACGTACGTGTGTTAAAGATCACTTGATCTGGAAAGCATCTGCTGTGTACAAACATCTGACAGATGTCTGTAAGATGTTAGTTTTAGATACATTGTAAATCATAAACATCTTAAAGACATCTAATCGACGTCTATTTGACATCTGATAGGAAACGTCCTATAGATGTATTGCAGATGAGCAGACAATTTAAAAAATGTCTTGCAGACATAAATGCTGACGTCATATGCACATCTCCAAGATGTACCTGTGCTATCAGGGATGGCAGTCCAAAATATTTAATCTACACCTCAAACAGTCAAAACTTATCTTCAAGAATAAGCAAGTAGTGTGCAAAATCAGCAAAATGGATGAGAAATTGCGATAGCTCACTATATGAAGCACATAATTTATTAGAGCCACAGAAAGACAAATGTCCTGGACTTATGTAACATTCAACAATGACAAACCATGGTTCACCGCAGAACTCTGACATATAACGTAAGATCTAAAAATAAAATCTGATATAATGTAATGTTGTTATAGAATGTTGTGTATAATGACTAATCATAAGCTTGCTCAGAAATGGTGACGAAAACTTGATTAAAAAAATAACGCTTTTCTCACTAAACATTAAATATTTGAATATTAATTTTTTCATGAGCCCAAATATTCAAGCACAATTTGTTTTTTAAATGCCCATCCCTAATGTAACCATTGGTTTTCAGAGAGGTTGTGAATGCCTGCATCCATTTCGCCGAACGTTTTTTTTCACACAACTAACACTGAACCGGATGTGCATTCTAAGGTCCCTGACAAAGGCCTACTGCTTAAATTAAAGTTGCTACCGTGCAAGTGAAAAACATCCTTAAAACTCAGACACAGAAATAAAAATGTGATGACAATCTGTTTACATTGCTGAATAACTGCTGCCTTTGTCTACATATATTTGGTTTCCAAGGAGAGAAATGATTTCATCCATCAAAACAGATTTTTGAGTAGTTTTTGACTCTGGGGGTAACAGGACTACTGTATTGGTCCCCGTTTCCAATGAAGGAGAGATTGAGGCAGCGTTTGTGTGCTGAAAAGGGAGTCATGCTGTAAGGCCATAAGAGAAACACAGTTTAAGACCCTTGGTGGCAAGGTGGTCTGGGTAAACACATGATGCCGTCATTTTCAATATAAGGAAGGTAAGCACTGTCAGTTCATTAAATAATCATCCCATAAAAGCAGTTTATTCCATTTGTCTCCTCTCCAGTGTATTAAAAGAAACTACACATGATCAACTTTATTAAAAATGATCACTAAATGTAATATCAGGAAAATGTAATAACTGAAAAAGTTTTACATAAATTGTATTTTTGTGAAGAATCGTCTGACTGCTGTCCACTCACATAAATGAAGACTGTACTATGTATAGTCTTCTATAGAAAGCGTTTAAGGTATACATTACAAATGATACATTTTACAAATATACACTATTAAGTGGGCCATGGACAATTACTACATTTCCGTACACAAACCTTACATTAAGACTGACTTTCTATTAGTGTTTGTGTCTGAGAATGTAATGCTGTTTTACTGAAACACCTCTGTTTTAGATTGCAAATAAAGTCTGTCATACAATAACTTTACTCTTATTTTATGCTGGACCACTGAAAATTTAACACATTAATAACGCTACAAGATTATGCTTTTGTGCATTACAAATGTAGTTTACATTTGACATTGCACAATTAATAACATTGCGACCTGTTGTCTATTGATTATTGCATATTTGCTTGTATTCGTGTTTTTGAGTAATCTCTGTGGCCCTAATAAAGGTTCATTTTCATGGACAAACATAGTAATAATGAAATAAAATAATGAGGCCTAGTTCTTGGCTACAGCACTAGAAAATGCATCAAACACAAATAATAAAGTCTTACCATACAAAAACTAACCATGTATTTTTATTTTAGTTTATTTTTTTTGCTGTATTTATTACCAGTTGTAACCACAGTTTTATTATAAATACCATGGTTTAACTATAGTAACCATGTTGTGTTTTTGTAGTAAAACCATGGTTAATTTGTTGTTTTGGGGGAAAAATAAATGGTTCTAAATTGTTAAAATAATAATATAATAAATGTTAGAAATAGTTCTAGCCAACATGTATTTAACCAGTAAGCCGACTATGAATAACATTTGAAATATTAAAGTGCCCCTATTATGCCATTTTAAAGGTTGCTAATACTGTTTTAATAGACTCCCAAAACAGGTTTACATGTATGCAAGGTCAAAAAACACTTCAGTTTTTTTTCAAAAATAGATTTAAATTTACCCCATTTCTAAATGATTCCTAAACGACTCATGCGAAGCAGTTCGAAGAATCAGTCTCTCTAAACCCCTCCTTTCTGTGAGCCCTCACTGCTGTGATTTGGTCAGATGACGCAGTCCTTTATGATTGGTCTACCGCGTACGGTGTGTCGGAAAACGAAACGCCCATTGCCATAACTGATTGACAGCCCTGGATGCTTGTCAATACATAGACAAGATGGCATCGATTCCAGCCAGAGTCTGATGATGAAACGGCTGAAGTGGCTGATCGCCAAGTTAGCACGGTCTACCGTGGAAAGTGCTCGCAATTTGCTTTTATAACCGAACCGGGCACACCTCTATGTTGTAAACTTCAGCAATGTATAATGCA
>JAHKKF010534655.1:0-13579 GCA_019740295.1 Labeo calbasu
TGACTTGACTTTACTTAATGATGACACGGTGAGGCGCGCGCGCTGATGTTTGATTCACTGTGTACCAACTGCGCTGTCAAGTTAGCAATGCTAGAAGCCTGGAACTGATATGTTTTGTTTGTGTGAGGCAGCGCGATTACTTCAACTTTTCTCATACCAGCAAAATCAACTTAAACAAAAAACAAATAGGACGTTGCTTTCTGCCATTTGAGTTTCCTTTCTGTCACAAAACTAAACTGAAACTCAGCAAATATAGGCTACGTTATGTGTCGCACGTTACGTTTTCTTTCATTGTCTATCAGTTAACTAAATTAAATATATTTTGAGCATTTACTCCTTGTATGTATACATGTACTGCAGATTTTATAGCCTATATATGACATTAATTTAATATAATATTTAGTATTTTCACATGTAGGTGGAAAAAATTATAATTTGTACTACTGTCTGTTTAAAATAAATGAAAAGAAACGTAGCATATTAGATTTGTTTTTGTTTTTTTCTGTTGTACTGAAATCGTATCGAACCATGACCCTCAAACCAAGGTATGTACCGAACCGTGACATCTGTGTACCATTACAACCCTACTAGCAACATATTTGCCTAACCAGGCATGAACAAAATGCCTAGTTATAGTGTTATGTAATTATTACCATGAAGCAGACTTCCTGAATGATGGCTTTGTTCTTCTCCTCTTCATTGGAGAGAAGTCTCTGCACACAAACAAACATACAAATAAATACAAATCAAAACTTTTTTCAGATCTTTCTTTCAATGCACATTGTCACTGAAAGTGACAAAAAAGCCCCAAATACCTATAATATAGGGGCAAATAAATGCCTCTAGTGAATTTCCTCATTTTCTGTACGTTATGTAATATTTGATATCACATTTTATTATAGGTCTATCTAGTGCTTTATGGCTTTGAACAACTTGAGATAAATAGATGACATGTTACAAGTTTTTGTATGTCAGTGCTATTTTAGTAGCATTTATATACTATTACAACATTTATTAATGTATTTTTTAAAATATGTTATACTTTACTATATTGTAGTTTAAGTTTAAGTAATTTTAGTAATATTTTAGTACTATTTACTTAAACTTATTTATTTTAAATATTACTCTTTGAAAACATTAATAATAAACTTCTACGCAGAACAGAATTATCTCATTAGCATATATAATTGCAGTCAATATTGACTCCACTGTAATAATCTGAATGTTAACACAGTATATATGTCATCATACCTTGAGCGCATAGTCCTTACTGCTGACCAAATCCTGGGCTTCATACACGAACGCAAAGCCACCTATAAGAGAGAAAAACATATTTCATCATTAGGTTTAATTTAGGTCGACTGTGATGGCACCAATCTGAAATGAGGATTTTGGCACATTCAGTTTTGCTGACTTTGGATTGTGGCAGCAACAGGACATGACACACACTTGTTTCCGAAAAGACAACTAGACTAGTCTGGAATCAGTCTATTATACAGGGAAAAAAACCTTTTTTTAAAGTGTCAGTAATTCACAGCCTTTCCAGCATTACAAAATTCTCTTTAAACACAATATGAATGAATCAGTCTTCCAGAGCGTGAGTAACATACACACAGAAAGAAACTTCTGCCCTCAGCAGTCATCATTCAACAAACAGAGAGAATGAACTCATTACGCCTGAAGCTATGACACGACAAAACTTTAATGAATCACTGATCTCAGCAAATCAACTTTTTACACAACATTTTATCAGCAAGAGTCAGTGCAGTGGAGAAAACACAATAAATGGATTACATAAAATTACTCTACATGGATACTATAAAAACAGACCTAACTGACATTTTGTGGCTGAAATAAAAAAGGAACTAAATACTAAGTTGCATAAACTTAGGCTTTATGTTAAGAATGTGTCTTAAAAACAAGCAATTAGCCAAGGGGTAATCAATATCCAACAGACTTTAAAAAAGTTTTGACCAGTCTTAAAGAAGAAAAATAGATGACTAACTTGTACAACTAGTCTAAGCATTTAATGCAACCAGCCACAGGGTTTGCAGGTCTTAATCTTAAGACTACAACTAATAATGGAAAAAGTAAATAAAACAAATAAAATGTCACGTAGCATTTCATTTACCTCAGCAAGTCATAAGTGTTCACAGCTCATTAGTTCACTAGAGAAATGAAGTCTACAGAAGAGCATGTCACGAAATATTACACTATATAAGCTACGCTAGTCTTGATTATTTAATATATATTTAAATGAATCTGTTATAAACATGTTATGACAGTCACTATGCAACTGAATATATTTTAACAAATAGAAATTTTATAATTTGTTAATTTAAAAACTGTGCAATTTACATGTTTGCATACAATTTTGTTAAGTTGACTGAGTGTTGATTATTATATTTAAAAATAAATAGTAATTAAATTTAAGTTTGGGATAAGTTGTTAATCGTAACCTTGTAATGTAAAAGCGCTCCCTATAGTTTATAGTTCATAATTAAAATTTTCTTAGATAAAAACCTACCTTAGCTTATGCTTTAAACTATAGGGAGTATAGTTTAAAGCATAAGCAGAGGTAGATTTTTATCTAAGAAAATTTTAATTATAACTGAATGCATTTAAAGAAAGAGCAACTTGTTCAGCAAACCACTGTTTATTTATTTTTTTAAAAGTTTAGTTTCCCCCTGCTGTACCGAAATCATACCAAACTGTGACGTTAAAACTGAGGTAAGTACTGAACCATTATATTTGTTTATCGTTACACCCCAGTAGTAAAATACATAATAATAAAAAAAAAAGAAATATTGTGATAAACCAAATTCTAAAGTGGAATATTGCAATTTTCAGCTTTTTTATTTGCATATTATTTATTTATTTTTATTTAATTTATATATATAATTAATTATTTTATTTATTTAGCCATTTATCAGTAGACCGAATACTGAATCAATAACTAAAATGCATGAATAAGTAAAAATAGAAAAGTATGACGATTGGACAAACTTGATGGCCATCTCTCCCTAGCTATTTGGCAACTGGTTAACATTAACTACTAACTAACAGCCTACACCAGGGTTTCCCAATCTAAGGTTTGTGGGTTGATGAAAAGCAAGTAATTAATAAATTAAAAATCAGAGGGTACTTCAAGTAAATATTTTGGGTCACAGGTGTTCAGCTGAACTGAAAAGTTTGTAGACATTTGCCTCCAAAAATAAAATTCATTTTAAAAGTAGAACAAGTTGCATTATAGGCCTATATATTAATGAATATTTTTTTGGAATAACATGCAATGATATTCAAAACATGCTTCATGCACAATAAGGAACTTGCATTAAGGAAGTAAATAGGGATTTATTTATGCATGAAGAAATAAAACTATAATGACTATTTCATGTCATGCAAGCATTTTGTTGTTCTGCACCAAAATGTAAGTACTGCCATACTGTAAGTACAGCTCAATGACCAGATGTTGACTGTGTCAGGTGTGTGTCTTTATATGAACAAAAGTGACAATGCCAGGTATTTATGGACACTTGTGAAACAATCCTCAAGTGGCCAAAAAGGCCTGTAACCATGGCAATGGGTAAATGAATACCAGCGGAGGCCCGAGTCAGGCTGCACGAATCAAAAGAACCCTTAGAGTTTCACGTTACAGTGCACCGACATTCACACGCACCACGAATGTGCAAAGAACGGTACAAAACAAAAAAGCATCAGGGCTCAGGTTAATATAAAGTATACTGAGCCATCATGATCCACATTTTTCAAATGAAAGACTGGACACAATTTCTAATAATAATGGCCAGCACTACACACCAGAAATGCCATTGTGATACAAAGAATTACGTAAACAATACCACGTCAGATACTTTGACGCCTTCTTTTGATGAATGAACCTGAGGTTGATCATTCATGGATCACCAGTTGCAGAGTTCAAACTTCCAACTTTCTGGTTACCAGTCTACATCTTTAACCACTATGCCTCACCACCACCATGCGAATCTTTCCTGTTCACCCAGAATGCCCTCTGTTTCTATTCAAGGCCTGCAGATGTCAACACACCTGAGCTTGTGGGTCAACGTGAAGGTCAATGATGGGCTTGAGATATACAGTATGAGCAGTAATGGATATGTTACGGTTATAATTAAACAGATTTCATAAGGTTGGACCAAAACACCCCTCTTCGCCATACAAATTATGAATGTGAAATATGAATGTACATCCAATAAGTAGTATAATTTTTTACACTTCATTTTTTATACAGAAATTAATACTTTTACTTAGAAAGGATGCATTCAAATGATGAAATGTGACACCAAAGGCATTTATAATGTTACAAAAGATTTCTATTTCAAACAAATGCTGTTCTTATACACTTTCTATTCATCAATGAATCCTGATTTTCACAAAAATATTAAGCAACACAATTGTTGTCGACATGGATAATGATAAGAAATGTTTTTTGAGCAGCAAATCATTATACTAGAATGATTTCTGATGGATCGTGACACTGAAAACTTGTAATGATGCAGTTTAAGCACTAATATGTCAGATGACCATTCACAGTACTAATAAGCATTAATATGTATGGAAGCCCATTTCTGCCATGGAACAAAAAATAAAAAAGGTAATCTCAACTTTTTAATCTTACAATTCTGCACAATCATCTCCACAATTTTTTTTTTTTTTTTATTTTGTGGTGGAAAAAACTGGAAGATTTAAACTCAGAATTATGAAAAAAAAAATTGTGAGTTATGGACATGGACAAGAATTGTGAGGAAAAAAGACAGAATTCTGCATTTCTTGCAATTTTGAGAAATAAAGGACAGAACTGTGAGATATTAACGCAGAATTCTTGTTTTTTGTTAAATAAAATCTGAATTTTGAGATAAAAAGTCACAATTACTTTAAAATTTATTTCCATAAATTTGTGATACCGTGGTATTGCCACAGTACCTTTTATAAGGAATTAAACCACTAACAAAACATATTAGTGGTACCACCTTGTTTTTTTTTTTAACCACGTAAATACCATGGTTAATGAATATCTGTATACAGTCTGTATACAGGTACATACACACACACACACACACACACACACACACATACATATATATATATATATATATATATATATAGAATAAGATAATTTAAAACATACAGATGAATTTATGGAATATGAATATTAACTATATTAACGTGGCTATTCATATAGATGTGCTACTGAAGGAATATAACAAGCACATCTGAATGCCTCAAGAACATACAGATGAATATCTAAAATAAATGAGTTCATGTCAGGTGTATCTGAGCCAAGTGACTTGCTAACAACTTAGCCAGCTAGTTTTAGTCCATTGTCATTAAACTATAATCACAAATATACACATGTATACTAAACCTAATGTTTATATGTGTTCATAAGAATATATTGCGGACATTTTACGGTCAAACTTGGAGCTGTTTTAAGTAAAATACATGTTTGTATCATAAGCAGGGGTTAGCATGACTAGCACGATGCTATTTTGAATGAATCTTTTACCTTCCGCGATGACTCGTTTGATCCGGAGCTTCAGATCTCCGAGCTCTACCACCTGCCCGACGAAGTCGTTCTGATCCCGGCTAGCGGCGGCGCCGGACCCGCCGGGCCCGGCCAGGAAATCGAGCGCTGACTGGAACAGGGACATTTTGTCCCTCTCTTTCTGTTGCGCCTATTAACCGGAACCGGCACCGGATGGGAGAACAAGTGCACTAACTCGGCTAGTGGCGTAGCTAGATAATAGAGCGTTAATTTGGATCCGAAACTCTCTATTCTAGTATGAAAACATCTCGAGTACTGGTTCCGACCGACCTGCTCTCTCTCAGCGGTATTTCCGCAAGGTGCTGACGTGGGGCGGTGACGTCACACACACACACGAGTTGCTTTGAAACTCTCCTCTGGTTTGGCAGGTCTTGCTGTCTGACAGATCTGAAACGTACGTGACTAAGATGGTTGGAAGTCAGTGAGTTGTAGGTTTTTTAAATGAACTGAATTCTATTCAAGGTTATGAATAATTGAAGTATACACCTAAAATGACTAGTAAATATGTTTAAAATACTGTGGTGTACAGTGATGGCATCAGATGACAATACGGAAATTCATGTACTGTAGTTTTTCCATGGTAATAGCCTACCATAGTGTCTCACACCCAGAAACATTCCTTTGGTACTATACCTTACAGAAAAAGTGCTGTGGCAGACAGTAGCATGGTAAAATTATGGTATCAGACAGTAACACTATGGTAAATATGCCATGGTATTTACTGTACATACACTGTCACATGTTCAAAATACAATGGTAAAGTACCACTGATACTTTTGAAGTGTTGTTAATCAAACAACTACATTGACATTAAATAATTTACAAGAAGGTTTGACTTAAAAAGAAAATAATGCAAGCATAAGTGATTGAAAACAACAGGCTATATATAATAGTAGCCTATATATGAGTCATTCTACAGAATTGGTCCAAAGTCAGAGTTGGAAATGTCTTGAAAAAAAATGCATATGTATGCAAATTGTGTAATATCCAAGGTATGCATTTCTAGTAATTGCAGTTAATTCTCATATTGTATTTTCAGAATGTTTTGGAATATACATTTTTAACAATATTTTAAGTGTAATTTGTGAGATTTGTTGTATTTTGAATCCAATTTTTCTTAAAATTAAATAGCTGTAAAAGGCTAAATGTTGGTCATACTGATTTCAAAGTTAAAGATTTATTATTTAAATATACATTGAACCAAAAACTATCATAACATCTTAGTTGATAATTCAGTATACTTTATTTCTGACAGCACATTTTGGTAGCGACCACATCACATTGCATCATTTTAACTTGCAAACTAAGTTGACACTACTAAAACTTAACTGTTTTAAAGCATAACTGTACTAAAATTTAGTTTTTTTTCCCCCAAAATAAAGGATTTTGTGTTCCCTTTTGTCACTACCAAAACAATGATGGCATGTGACTGTTATGTTCGTGACAATTTTATGGGATAACACCCAAAAATAAAAAATAAAAAACAAAATGTTATGGAAAAACTCCCCCCAAAAAATGCACTGAATTATAGATAAATGGTGTTTGGTCGTGACAATCCTTAAAGTTACACACAGATTTTTCAGACTTTTGAGCACATTTACCTCAAAATGATTGGGCCTATCTACTCACAACTTGTAGCTATGAGAGAGAAGGACACAGGAATATTTCATGATCATAAATGTAGGGGTGAAGTTAAAATCAATCTCAGTCAATGGACTAAAACATACACTGTTTTGATAGTGACATGAAAATGCGGAACACATTTTTTTTTTTACATACATTTTCCTAATTTACAAAGAAAATATGAAATGACTATTTTTTTGAACTTCACTGTTTTAAAAAATCGAAAAGATACTTTTAAAAACAACAATGGAAAAAAAAGTTATATTATTAAATTATTACTGAAATTTAAGCTTACTAATAGTTTAAATATTATTGTGGGTTTCAATAGATAATAGAAGGATCTTAGTAAACATCTAAGATTTAAATACTTAAATGCTTATTAAATGTTTTTTGGTTGTGGGACAGCAGTTTGCACCATTTCTGTAGAATGGCCCATATACAAGCAGCATATACCGTATCAAACAATATATCAATACCATATATTATAGTTTTACAGTCACTTAAAGTGTTTAATATTTCCTATTTTCTCCCCATAATTGCTATACTTCAAAAAATCATATAGGACTTAAATTGTAAAGTTTCTGGTGTACTGCCTTAAATTTATGCTGATATTATATTACAGTAATTTTCAAATACTGTGAAAAAATGTTGCATTAAAATAACAGTAAAATGATCAGGAATCTTGTAAGATATTCTAACAAATATTTATGGCCCAAAAGATTTCATTTTCTTACTTCTATGCAAAATATTATTATATATAATCGTTAAAAAAAATTACATTTTTGAACCCTTTCCAGCAGTGACTGTATGATTTGAGATCTATCTTCTCACACTGAGGACAACTGAGAGACTCAAACACAACCTTTAAAAAAAGATTCAAACATTCACTTATGCTCCAGAAGGAAACATGATGCATTAAGAGCCGGGGGGTGAAAACTTTTTGAATTTGAAGATCAAGGTAAATTGTACTTAATTTGTCTTCCGGGAAACATGCAAGTATCTTCTGTTGCTTCCAAAGGGCAGTACTAAATGAAAAAAAAAAAAGATATTTCAACAAAATAAGAAAAATTTGGACATCTTCATCCTGTTCAAAAGTTTTCACCCCCCGGCTCTTAAAGGAGAAATTCACTTCCAGAACAAAAATTTACAGATAATTTACTCACCCTCCTTGTCATCCAAGATGTTTGTGTCTTTCTTTCGTCAGTCTATAAGAAATCATGTTTCTTAAGGAAAAAAAATTCAGGAATTATCTCCAAATAGTGGACTTAAATGGTGCCTTCCAAAATGTAGTTTAAATGCAGCTTCCAATGGCTCCCAAATGATCCCAGCCGAGGAAGAAGGGTCTTATCTAGCAAAACGTCAGTCATGTTTTAAACAAATGGACAATTTATACACTTTTTAACCTCAAATGCTCGTCTTGCCTAAGTCTGCATGTACTCTGTTTTTTTCCGGTTCAATGCGGTCAGTTAGGGTATGTCGAAAAACTCCCATCTCATTTTCTTCCCCAACTTCGAAATCGCCCTACATTGCTGCAGAAGTACCAACCCAGTGTTTACAAAGTGAACATGCATAGAAGATCAAATATCCTTAACAAAAAAAAAGGTAAAACAGCGATGTAGGACGGTTTTGACGTTAAAGAAAAAAACGAGAGGAGAGTTTTTCAATATAGCCTAACTGTACTGTAACACTCATGCGCATTAAAAAGTATATAAAATGCCAATTAAGATCCTTTTTCCTCAGCTCGGATCATTTAGAGATGTTTGAAGCCGCATTTAAACTGCGTTTTGGAAGTTCAAATTTGGGGGCACCATTGAAGTCCACTATATGGAGAAAAATTCTGGAATGTTTTCCTCAAGAAACAATTTCTTATCGACTGAAGAACGAAAGACATGAACATCTGGGTTGACAAGGGGGTGAGTAAATTATCTGTAAATTTTCGTTCTGGAAGTGAGCTACTCCTTTAATGCATCATGTTTCCTTCTGGAGCATCAGTGACCATTAGAACCTTTTTTAACAGTTGTGTCTGAGTGTTTTAGAGCGAACAATAAACGCTTTATGGCTCCAAAATTAACAATTAACCTCTGGCACAAATTAGAAAGTAAATTAGTAAAGTGCAATCTGAAGCATTATGATATTAATATTGTGTGTGCGTAAAACAATACGTCTTCTATTTTGTTCTCATAATAGAACAAACCCATCAAAAGAAGCAAAAATACTTAGTTGTTTGAAACATTACCTTTATTTTTTTCCTAAAAAAAAAGAACAAATATACAGTTGATATAATTTAATATGCATATTGCTACATGGAAAGTAAGTAGAAAGTTTGATCAGAAAGCAGTGATGGAATGATTAAACAAGCTGAGGGTGAAGCCCAGGGGTTTACAGTGCTCTTATACGTCTCATAATAACAACAGTATAAAGAGAGAAGACATACAATCATCGGCTGAACTTTGAGGGACCTCAGATGCAACTCTAAAGCGTTAAGTATTGCAGTTCAAGGCCTGTATGTACAACGCATCTCAGTGTGCACAACACTGCTCCAGGATCAGATCTTCCCGCTAACATACATGACTTGGAGATGCACTTTGTCAACATGGCCTGTATGGTGTAAGCAATTCATTACCAGACAACGCAGCTGTTTTTTCTTTCTTTTTTTTTCTGATCGAGTGAGCTATATGAAATTTAATCTGTACATATTACAAATCATGTTAGAAATAACGTATTTGCATGAAACAAGTGTTTTATAATTATACAAAAGAACATTCTGGGTCATTTGCAAAGCAGCATAGTCATTTAAACAATACTCTGCTGATTGAATTGAGCACGTCACTTATTAGTGGACATGCATGTCAATGACACAAGTAATTAAGTAATTCAATAGTCTAACTCCATCTTCTCAATGCTGTTCCCACACCGTCCTATCATTAAAAAAAAAACAGTCCACCTGGAACACACAGTCCACAATGCAATGCGAGGTAGTGATGCACAGGTACAGTTCACGCTTTCATTCATATCGTGGTAAAAAAAAATATAGATATTTATAGAGTGTAGAATGTGGTTGCATACTCTTTGACGCAGAGAGGATTGTGAAACGGTTCTTTGTGGTATCGGGGCTTGTTAGAAAAACGAAGAAACAACGGCTGATAAAAATCTAAAGAGCAGGAACAGAACGTACTGTAGCGCAGACCGGATTCTGCAGCAAAGCAGATGAGAGAAAAAAAAGAGAGTATAAAAAAAACTTTCTTGCTTTTGAAACTCACAAAACCTGCCAATAACACGTCACCCCATAGCCAGAAGAAAAAATGGGATTACACTGAATTCATTTTAGGACCGTTATTATTTATTAAGCATTAAAATGCCCCTAAAATTGGTGTAAAATGGAAGAAAATGGTGTAATATATTTAAAAAGATACTGTGTAAAATTACTGCATTACACACACTACCAGTCAAAAGTTTTTGAACAGTAAGATTGTAATGTTTTTAAAGAAGTCTCTTCTGCTCACCTAGCCTGCATTTTCTGATCCAAAATACAGTAAGAACAGTAATATTGTAAAATATTTTTACTGTTTAAAATAACTGCTTTCTATTTGAATATATTTTAAAATGTAATTTATTTCTATGATCAAAGCTGAATTTTCAGCATTATTATTCCAGTTTTCAGACATGATCCTTTAGAAATTTTCTAATATGCTGATTTGCTGTTCAAGAAACATTTTATTATTATTATCAATATTTAAAATAATTGAATAAATTTTTTTCAGAATTCTTTCATGAATTGAAAGATCCGAAGACCAGAATTTGTCTGAAATAAAAAGCTTTTGAAACATTATTGACTATAGTATTCAACAGCTTTTTTTTTTTTTTTTTAATTACTACTTTTATTTAAAGGACGCTTTCAATTGATCAAAAGTGATGATTTATAATGAAGAGACATTTATAATATTACAAAAGATTTCTATTTCGGATAAATTCTGTTCTACTTAACTTTCTATTCATCAAAGAAACCTGAAAAAAATTTCACTCAGCTGTTTTCAACATAATAATAATTATAAATGTTCTTTGAGCAGCAAATCAGAATATTAGAATGATTTCTGAAGGATCATGTGACAGGAGTAATGATGCTAAAAATTCAACTTTAAAATTAGTTATTTTAAATAGTAAAAATATTTCACAATTTTACAGTTTTTGCTGTACTCTGGATCAAATAAACGCAGGCTTGGTGAGCAGAAGAGACTTCGACTTGTACTGTATTTTTGTTTTACATTATAATTATGAATAATTTAATTATATATTTTTTATTTTGACTTAGGGGTGGAATGTGAGATTCGCCAAATTCTGTCTGAATGAAATATAAAGTGATTTATCTGTGCTTGAAACAGATTTGATTATTGTGGTAGTGTTAAGCCACAAATAAAGACGACGATTCAAAAAGAGACACAAAGGAGAACGAGCTCCGAAAACGTCAAGCAATGTTTTTTTTTTTTTTTTTTAAGTTTTGTTTTGTTTTTGTAATGCACTTACTGAAAAATTACAGACAAATAGCTTAAAATCAACTATTTAAGGTGTCAGGTTTGGTAGCTGTTAGTTTAAAAGTAGTGTTTCCACAGCTCATAAAGCCATGAAACACAAGTTAAAACGTGTTAAACAGAAAGAAAGAATGAATTCACAGGTTAAAAAACAAATTCATTATAAAATACGACAACTGAGGCAGAACAACTTATTGTGGGTTTGGTTAATTTTACTCTTTGGTCAGTTGAAATTGTAAACCTCTAGAATCCAAGATGACACGACTCGCTGTGGTGACGTAAAAATATGTTTCTATGGTCTATATTATTTGGTTTTCTAATACACAAAACATATAGAAACCTGTGTATTACTACAACTGAACTTGAAATAAACAATCTGAAAGAGTGTGTGTGTGCGTGCAGCCAGACTAAAAACGATTTGAATCTTTCAGATGTTTACCACCATATCTACACCAGACATCTGCGACAAAACCCAATTACTCCGTTCATAATCAACAGCACTGTCTACACTGTAAGCACCTGATGTGGACGCCCCTCATCTCCATTTCTACTTCAGCCACATCTAAAATTAAGAGATCTTACAAAAAAATAAAAAAATAAAATTCAGTTTAAATAACTTGTGACCGTTATATCAAAGCCAGCTCATGACGCTTCTGGTCTTTCATAATAATTTTAATCATGTTTTTATTTTTATCCATATGCATGTGCAGTTGTCGGAATATTAACATAATTTAAATCAATTATAAAATGATTCACATTTCATAATGGGTTTGTGTTTTTGGCTGATTATATTGTAATTTCTCTGGTAACACTTTAAAATAAGGTGTCATTTGTTAAGGTTAGTTAATGCATTAACTAAAAGGAATGAACAATGAACAATACATTACACTATTTATTATTCTTTGTTAATGGTAGTTAATAAAAATACAGTCATTCATTGTTAGTTCATGTTAGTTCACAGTGCATTAACTAATGTTAACAAACTCAGCTTGTGATTTTAATAATGCATTAGTAAATGCTGAAATTAACATTAACTAAGATTAATAAATGCGGAAGAATTATTGTTAATTCTTAGTTCTTGTTATCTAATGTAGTTAACTAATGAACCATATTGTAAAGTGTTACCATCAGTCATTTTTGGTTTCTAACAATATGCACATGCAGTTGTAGGAATGCTAACATACTTAAAATTAATTATCAAATTATCACATGCAAAATCAATTTTGCAATTAATTTCTGTTGAAAACAAGGATTATTCTTCAACTGATTTTATTGTCATTTTCTAATGACTTAAATTTAGCCTTCTGGTCTGGCGTACTAATTTTAGTTATTTATTTTTTTATTCTAACAATATGCATATGCAGTTGTAGGAATGCTAACATACTTAAAATTAATTATAAAATTATCACATGCAAAAACAATTTTGTAATTAATTTCTGTTGAAAACAGGGATTTTTTCAACTGATTTTATTGTCATTTTCTAATCTTTTAAATTTGGCCTTTTGGTCTGCCGTACTAATTTCATTATCATTATTTTTTCTAGCAATATGCATGCGCACTTGTAGGAATATGAACATATATAAAATTAATGATAAAGTTAATCACATGCAAAATCAATTTTACAGTGGATTTCTATAGAAAATAAAGTTTGTTTGTTTTTTTTGAATGATTTGCACATCATTTTAATAATCGCTGAAGTCCTAGCCTTTTGGTCTGATGCACTAATTTGAATAACTTTGTTATTCTAACCAAAAGCATATGCAGTTGTAGGAATACGAACATGCGTAAATTAATTATCAAATTATGCACATGCAAAATCAATATTGCAATGGATTTTTGTTGAAAATAA
>JAHKKF010534656.1:0-15143 GCA_019740295.1 Labeo calbasu
GGTCCCCAAACCAGATCCCCTCCAGCCCAAAAAACCAATATGGCTGAAAAACAACATAGGTCCGTGACGTCGCCCGGTATGGCGCAGCCGGGGCCCCAAATCTGGAGCCAGGCCTGGGGCTCGTATGCGAGCGTCTGGTGGCCAGGCCTTATCCCACGGGGCCCGGCCGGGCTTAGCCCGAAAAAGCGACATGGGGCCGCCCTCCCGTGGGCCCACCACCTGCGGGAGGGACCATAGGGGACCGGTGCATTGTGGGATGGGTGGCGGTCGAAGGCGGGGGCCTCGGCGACCCAATCCTCGGACGCAGAATCTGGCTATAGGAACATGGAATGTTACCAAATGCAAAAATGTTATGCAAATACTGACAACACAACCAAATACAGAAACGTGCTGTAAATACGCACAATACAACCAAATACAAAAACGCGCTACAAGTACAACACAACCAAATACAAAAACGCTCTGCAAATACAACATCACCAAATACAGAAATGTGCTGCAAATACTCACAATACAACCAAATACAAAAGTGTGTTGCAAATACTCAGAACACAACCAAATACAAAAACACACTGCAAAAAAGAAACATGCTGCAATTACTCGGAACACAACCAAATACAGAAACGCACAGAAAATACTTACAAAACAACCAAATACAAAAACGTGCTGCAAAAAACAGAAATGCACTGCAAATACACACAAGCAAATACAGAAATGAGCTGCAAATACTCACAATACAACCAAATACAAAAATGTGCTGCAAAAAAGAGAAACATGCTGCAAACACTCACAACACAACCAAATAAAAAAAACACGTAGCAAATACTTGCAACATGACAATATTCAAAACCGCACTGCAAAAAAACTGAAATGTGCTGCAAATACTCACAACACAATCAAATACAGAAATTAGCTGCAAATACTCACAACACAACCAAATAAAAAAACAAGCAGCAAATACTTGCAACATGACCATATGTAAAATCGCACTGCAAAAAAACTGAAATGTGCTGCAAATACTTACAACACAACCAAATACAAAAACACGCCACAAAAAAACAAAAAAAACAAAACAGAAATACGCTGAAAATATTTACAACACAACTAATTACAAAAACTTGCATAAATGTGTTGCAAATGTGTCGCAAATACTCACAACTAAATACAGAAATGTGCTGCAAATACTTATAAAACAACCAATTACAAAAACTTTCTGCAAAAAACAGAAATGTGCTGCAAATACTGCAAATACTCACAACCACATACAGAAATGCGCTGTAAAAAACTGAAATGTGCTGCAAATACTTACAACACAACCAAATACAAAAACACGCTGCAAAAAAAAAACAAAAACAGAAATGCGCTGAAAATATTTAAACTAATTACAAAAACTTGCTTAAATGTGTTGTAAAAGTGTCGCAAATACTCACAACTAAACACAGAAACGCGCTGCAAAAAAACATAAATGTGCTGCAAATACTCACAACACAACCAATTACAAAAACCAAATACAGAAACGCTGCACATACTCACAGCACAGCTAAATACCAAATATAAAACCACGCAGCAAATACTCACAACACAACCAAATACAATAACGCACTGCAAATACTCACAACACAAATGCGCTTCAGAAATTATTCTAATATTCTTATTTGCTGTTCAAAAAATTTAGTATTATTATTACACAACACAAATGCGCTGCAAAAACAGAAATGTGCTGCAAATGCTCACAACACAATCAAATACAGAATCGAACTGCATATGCTTGCAACACAACCAAATACAAAACCACATTGCAAATACTCACAACCAAATACAAAACTATGCTGCAAATACTCACAACACAACCAAATACAATAGCACACTGTAAATACTCACTACACAACAAAATACAGAAATGCGCTGCAAATACAACCGAATACAAAAACAACCAAATACAACCAAATACAAAAACACGCTGTGAATACTCACAACACAACCAAATTCAGAAATGTGCTGCAAATACTCACAACACAACCAAATTTAAAAAGCGCACTGCAAAAAGAGAAACGCACTGCAAATTCTTGCAACACAACCAAATAAAAAAACCACGCTGCAAACACTCACAACACAAATGTGCTTCAGAAATTATTCTAATATTCTTATTTGCTGCTCAAAAACATTTAGTATTATTATTACACAACAGAAATGCGCTGCAAAAACAGAAATGCACTGCAAAAACAGAAATGCGCTGCAAATACAACCAAATACAAAAACAACCAAATACAAAGGCAAATACAACCAAATACAAAATGCGCTCCGAATACTCACAACACAACCAAATTCAGAAACCCACTGCAAATACTCACAACACAACCAGATAAAAAACTAACTGCACAAATGCGCTGCAAAAAAAAAATAATAATAACAAAAATATTTGAGCTTCCTGGCAAGTTTAACAGCAACATGCTCAAACAATAACGTTTAGGGTTTACGGCGGAATCCAAGGCAATGTTTAATAAGCTAGATAGCTTAGGTGAATACAGCACACTATTTGTAGGGTTGATCCGAAAAAAACTACTTCACGAAGGTCTCTTCCATTACAAAGGATAAAGCCATCAACCAGTAAAGGAAAGTATTTTGGCTTTTTAGGAAGATGCTGATCCACAGTGGCTATTTATTGGCGAGAAATATTCCTTTAATGTTTTAAACAAACACCACACATAGAGACGGTACCCATTTTAACATCTATTTTTCATGAAGAACCACAGGCGATAGTCTACTTATTAAAAGTCATAATTCTGACACCAGTGCTAACACCTTAAGCTGTAATTTTCAACCTCTCTTTCTGACAATGAATCTGATGGCTGATAGTTTTACCTCAACTGATATGACACTGGTTCTGTTGTTAGCGTTGCTGCGTAAAGAGCTACAAAATTTGCTTTTGGAAAAAAGTTTTGTTTTTGGAAAGTTGCCTGGAGTCACAACAGTAGGTGATCTGCGTCAAATAGGAAACAATGACACATCACACTGATGCTATATCATTATTACGTTGAGGTGCCTTTTGGGTGACAAATATTTGAGGCAGTAAAAAATAGCACATGTCAAGAAATCCTATTCATATAAAGTATTTAAAATAAACACGCATGTGACAATGTGTTAAAGTTTTAGGTTTATTGCACTTAGGTAGTAAGTAATTTGCAATAAGCGTTATGCTAGTTTTCCAAATATAGTCTATGTGTGTTTCCTCAGAAAGATGAACATGAATTCTAGTTCATTTCCAGAGGAATGGCAGATCATTGAAAAAAAAGAACATATGCAGTCATGGTTTTCATGTTCTGACTGGTGTGAGGTAAACCGAATTACGGGTAGCTGCACTAGAACTAGCGTGCTAATCAGAGTACACTGGCATTTCTCCCTAATGAAGCCCTCAGGTTAGAGTGCTAGCGAGAGAGAAAAGAAATAACTCCTCCGTCTGCACAGGATGCATGTGCCCAGACAAATTGTCGTCTTGAATGTATTCCCTGCAGCACAATACGTAATGTTAGAAGCCAGGAAATAGGAGAATGAAACTATAGCGTCACAGCATTACTGCACCATAAACCTGTGTGTGCGTGTCTTCATTTTCAACCGTGAAATCATTTTATTCGCAACCCCGCCAGATAACTGCTGGCAAAGCGCTATCTTTTTCCCACGCTGAGAGCTTAATCTACTCCATCCATTTCATCTATCGTGCTAAACGGTGGTTTAGCATATTGGCATGTAGCAATCGAAGAGTTTATCTTTGTCCTGAGTACTTAACATTGTGTTTTGACTTTACACTGTTTAACCAAGTGTACCATGTTAGCACTCTTAGCTATATGCTAATAAGAGTTTCTGTAATAAAAGCTACAACATCTATGAAACCTAACTATGGTTTTATTATATTAAAAGTGTAGTAACCATGTTTTTTGGCATATTGATTAGCATTTATATAACCACATTTTTACTACAAATACCATGGTTAAACCATGGCTAGTGTAGCAAAACCATTGTTAATTTGTGGTTACCATGGTTTAACAATAGTAATTTTTTTTGTAGTAAAACCATAGTTTAGTTTTATTTATTTATTTTGTTTTTGTTGTTGTTCGTGGATCCTTGTGAACAGGTTAGTTTTGACAATGTTCTCGCCTGTATGAAAATCTTTTCAAAAACGTGAACGAACAACGTTTTCATTTTTACTAATTTCTTTTCTGTAAATATACTCTTAACTAAAATAACGGAACAATTTAGAACAATGTGTCCATGATTTACCTAAAAACAAGGAAACAAATTTGTACAATGTAGCTGCAATTTAAGTAAAATGAGGGAAGGATTTTGTGCAACATGTCCACAGTTTACTAAAACGAGGGAACATTTAGTACAACATGGGCACGTTTTAACTAAAACGCAAGAACAAATTAGCACTGTAGCTATACTTTTACTTAAACAAAAAAACAAATTAGTGCCAAGATTTAACCAGAGGCCAAGATTTATCCAAAACGAGGGAATGAATTAGTACAATATGACTACAGTTTAACTAAGTAAATTAAAATTAATACAGTGGCTACTACGATTTTACGAACTGGTATAGTGGCTACTGCGATTTTACTATTTATTACAGTAGCTATGACGATTTCACTATTTAGTAAAGTGGCTACTACAATTTTACTGTTTAGTACAGTGGCTAATACGATTTTACTATTAAGTACAGTGGCTACTACAATTTTACTAATTAATACAGTAGCTACGACAATTTCACTATTTAGTACAGTGGCTACTACAATTTTACTAATTAATACAGTGGCTACTACGATTTTACTATTTAGTACAGTGGCTACTACGATTTTAGTAATTGGTACAGTGGCTACTACAGTTTTACTAATTAATACAGTGGCTACTACGATTTTACTATTTAGTACAGTAGCTATGACAATTTTACTATTTAATACAGTGGCAAATACAATTTCTTTTTTTACTAATTAATACAGTGGCTACAACAATTTTACTGTTTAGTGCATTGACTAATATGATTTTACTAAAAAGTACAGTGACTACTACAGTTCTACTAATTAGTAGACTGCCTACTATGATTTTACTAATTGCTAAAGTTGCTACTATGATTTTAACTAATTAGTACAGTGGTTGCTAATTTTACTGTTTAGTACAGTTGCTACTACAGTTTTACTAAAGTATAGTGCTACTACGATTTTACTATTTAGTAGAGTGGTTACTACAGTTTTACTAATTAGTACAGTGGTTACTATGAATTTAAAATTTAGTACAGCTGATAGTAAAATTTTACTAAAAAGTACAGTGCTACTACGATTTTCCTATTTAGTACAGTGGCTACTAAAATTTTATTATTTAATACCGTTAATTGCTACTACGAGTTTCCTATTTAATACAGTGGCTACTATGATTTTACTATTTAGTATAGTGGTCACTACAATTTTACTGTTTAGTACAGTTGCTACTACAATTTTACTAAAAAGTACAGTGTTATGATTTTACTAGTTCGTACAGTGGCTACTACAATTTAACTTAAATGAGGAAACAAATTAGCACAACATGGCCATGATATATCTAAAACAAGGGAAGAAACAGAGTGTCCATGATTGAACTAAATCATGGGATAGAACTAGTACAAAATGGCCAAGATTTAACTAAAAAGAGGGAATAGGTTAAAAAAAAATTGGCAGTGAATTAAAAAGTTCACTGCCATGGGAAAAATTATTAATTTATGGCCATGACATCTACTTTGCACGTCATGTGCAGGTCTTCGTAAGATTCTCTTTAAATTTTCGTTCTGGCACAACAGTAGTTGACCTAAAAGAGAAAATGCTGTTGAACAAAACAACTTGTGCTAATGATTGCTACAGCACCCTCTGTGGCGACACTTGGAATGCAAAACATAGCTCATCTATTATTCAACAAAAACATACATTCTCACCCGCTATTACGCACGCTGCAAACGTTAGCTACGTCTTGTATCCCATCTGTTGTCTTCAAACGAGAAAATCAGAGACGACAGAAACCCAAGATGGGTCATATCCTGATTAGTAGAGTCTAAGGTGGCACTGAATAGATTACAGGGGGAACATAGCTTGTCATTTTCCCAGAAAGACACGTAACACACATTCATAGCATTCAGTAAACCGATGCTAACACAAGGGCGACTAAATCAGAGGCAATGCTGATGCTGCTAAACACGTCAGTGCTGCCAAGTACGTGAACATGTTGAGGCGTCTCCTAAGGTTGGAAAGATGCAATTGAGTTACATAAACAAGTAAAAAAAGCATCTCTGCAGGGTCAAAACTTCAGACTAGAAACATCTACAGTAAACATGTCCTGCCCTGCTCTTGCAGTTTGTGAAGAATTTACAGCCCTTAATGACAGACATCAGGACAGGCTGTTGATCTAGTTGTAAAAGCCAAGCATATCATTTGGCTGCTTTGAGGGGGCGGGAGCTGCAAGAGTTTCCTGGTGTGAAGTCCCATCAGGGTGAAGTAGAGACTCAGATCTTTCATCCTCCTGAGGGAGGAAAGCAGACGACTGAGAGACTGGGAGTGAAAAGAGAGTCGCTTCTTTCTGCCATATACTTAGACGCTTTAAGCTGCAGAGAGAATAAAACCATTGTTTTCTTTTTAAACATAAGGCTTTAATCTTTGCTGTTTTGGTGCTTCCTATTGAAACAAAGTTTGGACGAGACATCACAGTTTGGACAAGGTCTCGGCAATGTTTTTTTTTAAAAAGCCAATGGTCTTTAGTTTGTCACAGTGGTGGACCATCATTTGCTGCTTGCTATAAAAAGTCAGAAGTAGGTGAAGAAGAGGAAAATCGCTCATGTCACCTTAAATTGCTAAATCGAGTTGGCAAATTCGTACAACTTCACTTTTATATGATTTCTGTAATGGTTAAGTTTAGGGGCGGGGTTAGTTGATCCTTTGTAGGAACTCCTACAAATTTACCACTTTCGTAAAATACGTCCAATTTTTCACAAATCGTATAATTTCGTACGAGTGAGATTGTACAGATTTGTACAAATTAGGCACCTTGTCAAATATGTATGAACTGCTGTGAGATCGGGTTGGATTTTACCATTTATTACCATGAAAATATAGCATTAATAAAACAGTAATACAAAAATAATGGTAAAATACAAAAATTAATAATAAACAAACTTGCGTTTTGCATTGAGTTCCACAATATATGAATATGGCAATCAAAACTGTACCATATTACCATAGCACTACCACAGCACAAATGATTTTTAGAGTAAAACAAAGATTACTGGAGTATGTTTTACAAGAATAACTATTGTAGTGTTTCTATGTAAAACTTTAATTTTAAATTAACTTTAATTTTAAAATCTCAGAAATTTTAACTTAGAAATTGCTACGAAATTTTACAAATACAAATAAAAGTAACACATGAAATTTTGAAGTAGAAAACTCAAAAAGTATTACTCCATATTTACTAATCATTGATTTATCTACAACTTACTAACTGCCTTTGCCATTTCATTGTAATTTTTTGTGAAATTTCCTAACAATTTCGCAGTTAAAATTCTTACTACACCATATTTTCTCAGTATATAAGTGCTTCTGAACTTCTTCTGAACTCTAAGGCCAACATACATGAGTAATACACTTAGAAAGCCGTAGGAGGATGCGGATTAGTAGTAGATTTGCTGAAAGCGGCATTCGCATTGATGGACTATGTGGTTAATCGACAGATGTCAATTGCAGAGCTGTGATTGGTCGGAAAGACGTTGACTGTGAAGCATGCTGGGGGATATAGTGCAAACTCTGTACTCTTATACAGACACACACACACACAGAGCACAATCCTGACATCCCTCATTCAACGAGCCACCTGGTTGCTAGGCAACTGAGTTCGGTCAGCCACCAGTGCCAAGAACACCCAATTCTGCCGTGAGCTTGTGTGTGCGTGAATTCCCGTAAGTCTGCGAGCGTAGCCGGACGCTGAATGATCGAATCTTGAGCAGGACTGTCCCGTGTTTGTTTTTAGCTAGTTGTAGAGCTATCCATGTAGAAGAACCACCAAACACATACATGTTAAAGCTCTGAATATTGGCAAGTGTCACAGCCTTAGGCTGAAAGAGGCTATTTTTCACGCATCAGCACTCTGAGTTTCTCCTTTCTGAAACACTAATGCATTCAGTAACTGTCGCCTGGTCACTCTACCATTGACAAACTGCTAAAATAAGCCAGAGTCAATTGGCGTTTAATAAGAGATTTAAAACAAACACAGCATGTTCACAAAATATCGCTCCGTTTAATAGTACACACTAATTTAATCAAAGCTATTTAACCTTCCTTGTGATTTTCTTTAAAAACTTCAAAGGAATAATTAAAAGGATAGTTTACCCAAAAATGAAAAGTCTGTCAGTAATTACTCACCCTCATGTCGTTCCAAACCCATAAGAGCACAAATTAAGATATTTTTGATGAAATCTGAGAGCTTTCTGACCCTGCTTAGACAGCAACACAACTGACACAAGAAATGTTGAATAAAGTCCTTATTTTTGTTTTCTTCGCACACAAAAAGTATTCTCGTAGCTTCATAAAACTAATGATGTCACATGGACTATTTTAACAATGTCTTTACTACCTTTCTGGGTCTTCAACATTGTAGTTGCGTTGCTGTCCATGTAGGGTCAGAAAGCTCTCGGATTTCATCAAAAATATCTGAATTTGTGTCCAGAAGATGAACGAAGGTCTTACGAGTTTGGAACGACATGAGGATGAGTAATTAATGACAGAATTTTAATTTTTGGGTGAACTATCTAACCAAAAAAATTAAAATTTACTGAAAATGTACTCTCCCTCAGGCCATCTGAAATGTAGATGAGTTTGTTTCCTTGTTAGAACACATTTGAAATTTAGAAATTTAGCACTTGCTCACCAGTGGATCCTCTGCAGTGAATGGGTGCCGTCAGAATGAGAGTCCAAACAGCTGATAAAAACATTACAATAATCTACAGGTAATCCACGCAGCTCCAGTCCATCAGTTAATGTGAAGTAAAAAGCTATATGAAAAGTAATGCTAAATTTCTCCAAATACCCTCAGGCCATCCAAAATATAAATGATTTTACATAAATTTTCAGCTAATTTTCATTTTGGGTGAACTATTCCTTTAAAATACTGTATAACTGTTAGCTATTTTAGATATGAATTCTTACTTGTATTTACCATACAATTATTCGCTCTGTCTGCTAAAAGTGTTTTGGTAGGTAATCGCAATTCGTTCCACTGAACAACTGGAAACTACTACCTGATCTCATGGTGAAAACGTAACTGTGGAAACTTTTCACAAGATGCGAAATATGTACCAATAAGTACATTGCTTGAGCATCACTACAGTTTCCAACAGAAATGAACACTAGAGGCGGTAAAACAGCGAGCATTTGTAGTCATTTTCATACACAGTTATGATTACAGCTCCATTTGTTTCGCTTTCCAGACATTACAAGCTTGCTCGGTAGTTCAGTCGGCATGGAACTAGACTTAGGATGTGGAATCCTTGGTTACGAATTCTGTGAAAAACATGACTCATGATAAAAGAGAGGTCAAAAAACAAGCTAAAACGGCATGCTTGCGATTGTTTTATGTCAGATTCACTTTTGTTCATACTATCAGGTAGGCTTAGGTGTAGACGGTACGTTTTTTTAAAATGTCATGGAGCATTAGAGTTACAGCGCCGCTCAACGGACATTTCAAGTCAGAACTGCGATGACACGTGCAAAACCACAGTCACATAAAACGTACCATATGTACATTCATCTGTCAACAAACACTCTTTTAGCGCTCTTTTACACCGAATATTTTACGAAACGTACATGTCAGTAATTATTCCGCGTCTTGCGAAAAAGTTCCCACAGGTATGTTTCGTCATTAGATGAGGTTGGGAAACTAAGTAAACTTGGTTTCAACTATGGAGTTAACTCGGTTAAATATTATTTGCATCCTACGTTAGGAATGCAAATGAGACACATCATCTTATTCCACGATAAGAACACTGCTGGTTGAGACAAACAGCTGAATATAGAAAACAGCTGGTCTGTGTTCTCCAAATCAAATCATGGCTGCTTTTCTTTTAAATACCTTGGTGATAAAACCCCCATATCTCTATAAACAGCTCATCTGGGCTGTAAATGTTTGGCAGATGACCTCTGTTCACCCTTCACCACAAAGGGCTCACCCTTTTTGGCTTTGTAAACACCACTAACACCTGGAGCTGTGGATCAAACAGTTACATCGGTGGGCAGAGGCAAAAGCAAACATCTTTTGATGCGTAGACGGCTGAGTTCATATTGAATGAATTATACGCTCATCTGTAGGGTTTGATGAGGTCAAACAAAATCATCACGTGGCCAACAAAGGCTTTTCATCAAGCGTACATCAACCGTACCACAAACTAACAGCTGCAAAAAACCTATTAAAAATATGGCATATAACAAGGACAAAGTATTTTAAAAAGTGTTATGAAAACAAACTTCTACAGACAATCTACATATTGAGGTAAAATCTTACAGGCAAACAAGCTAACTTCTTCAAAAGAGCTATAAATGTTTTAAACAAAGATGTTTTTGCAAACAACTTTGCATAAAAGGAGCTTTACTTTAGTTTTGTTTGCTTCAGATTAGGTTATACTCAAGGTTAATAGGTTGTTAGGTTAACGTTTGTTAAATATTTACAACACTGTCTGGAACTTCAAAGTCCTGCTCCTATAAGACTGAGACTAAGTTGATTTAGGGTCAAAATTGTTACGCCAACCGTGAGAACGGCCATGTTTATTTGAGTGGATCAGACCTCTAGCCAGTATAATCCTCATTTAGACATTTTGGAGGAAATCAGCAGATTATGGACTCTAGGTTCAGCTATTAGTTTTGTTTGAATGCTCTCACATTCTCTTTAGAAAATATAGTCATAGATTTGTGACTAGTCATAGATTATGTACATATTAGACAATATGGTTTGTCCCCGTAGACAAGCTCCAAATGGAATGGCACCACTTAATCGTGGATCAAATGTAGACGATAATGTTTAACGAGAATGGGTCTTAACCTTGAGGCGAACTGGGACTCCTCTTACAGGAACTTGCCTCTAAAAGCGACAGTCAATCAAGTGATTCATGACTACATTATACGTAAGACATAAGTCTTTTGAAATCTCAAAGTCAACATGGACTGGTCACTTTTAGGTCCATACAGAAAAATTGCATGTGACATTGATTTCCAAAGAGGAGCATGAGAAAACAACAAACGGTACTAATTATACACTCACAATGTGATTATAATACTACCAAAAAATTATAATCCTACCTTTTAACTCTATACCGAAATCCCAGATAGCCAGACAATGAATATATATATATAAATATAAATATAAATATAAATATAAATATAAATAAATATAAAAATTATTTGTGTTTGCGATGCTGTGAGCACGGAGACTATAGTGTACACCATACATTTGAAAAAAGTTTAGCTAAATGTTTAATATGAATAAACAGTGCTCATAAACGGCTGCTGAGCATTCTCAAGTGAAACGAGTTGGGTTGGACCCAGAAACAACATTCGTTGGACGCCTTACATCACCACTAACAAGCCCATAGTACTGTTTTAGAGCCTACTCTGAATGAGGAGCTAATTTAGGCTACGTTCACACTGTCAGATTTTGGGATTGACAACCGCATTTACTTACAGGTGGGAGTCTCGAAATGTTCCATTCACACAGCAGTTTACAGAAGCGTCTCGAATACTGTATGAACGTGCAATGGGAGTCAAGCCAGTATTCTTTACCAGTAACCATAGCAACAGTGACCAAAGTAGTATCAAAGATGGCGACGTCCATACAACTGAAAGTTTTATTACTGTCTGACACGACAAGAGTCCAATTAAGCCGCGAGTTCATTCATCATTAACCGACAGCAGCTTTTATATTTGGGTGAAGGGCGGAGCATTTGAGCAGCGCTCAGAACAGAAAACTGACGGGAGCGGCTCCGGTGAAAACTGGATATAAAACTTTCAGATGACACGCCGCTCATTTCTTCGACACTGTAAGTTACCGAAACCACACATAAAAGCATGCAGCACAAGTTAGATGCGCGTTTGTGCGGCAGAGCGGCTCTCTCGCACTGAATGCTGAACTAGTAGTTGTCCAGTCATGTTCCGTTCACACAGCGCGTGTCCCGAGAATGCGGTTGAGAGTCCTGAAAATTTACGGGTGTGAACGTAACTGTATTAAAAGAGAAGTCCACTTGCAGAACAACAATTTACAAATAATTTACTTACCCCCTTGTCATCCAAGATTTTCATGTCTTTCTTTCTTCAGTCTTTCTTTTGAGGAAAACATTTCAGCATTTTTCTCCATATAATGGACTGATATGGTGCCCTGATTTTGGACTTCCAAAATGCAGTTTAAATGCGGCTTCAAACGATCCCAAATACGGTTGTAAACGATCCCAGCCGAGAAAGAATGGTCTTATCTAGTGTAACGATCGGTTATTTTAATAAAAATAATACAATTTATATCTTTTTAATGTCAAACGCGTGTCTTGTCTTGCTCTCCCTGATCTCTGTGTGTTCTGGCTCATGACAGTTACTGTATGTCGAAAAACTTCGTATTTTCTCCCTCAACTTCAAAAACGTCCTATATCGCTGTTTTAACTTTGTTGTTAAGGGTGTTTGATCTTCTTTGCATGTTCACTTTGCAAAGACTGGGTCGGTACTTCTACAGCGATGTAGGATGATTTTGAAATGATTTTTGAAGTTGAGGGAGAAAATATGATTGTTTTTCGACATACCCTAACTGTCTTGAGTCAGAATACACAGAGTTCAGGCAGAGCAAGACAAGATGAGTGTTTGAGATTAAAAAGTATTTAAATTGCATTTTTTTTAATGCAAATAACCGATCGTTTCGCTAGATAAGACCCTTCTTCCTCGGCTGGGATCGTTTGAAGCCGCATTTAAACTGCATTTTAGAAGTTCAAAATCGGGGCACCACATCAGTCCATTATGTGGAGAAAAATGCAGAAATGTTTTCCTCAAAAAACATAATTTCTTTACGACTGAAGAAAGAAAGACATGAACATCTTGGATGACAAGGGGATGAGCACATTATATGTGAATCTTTGTTTTGGAAGTGGACTTCTCCTTTAAGGACTTAAATACAGGACTGGTAGCCGTCTTCTGCTGCTGTATGTAAATGTGGCGCTAGTTCCACGAAACAGAGTTCCAAGAACTAAATACGTTCCTAGTTGCCAAAAATGGAAACTTCCGTTAATAGTTCTAGCAACTTTTAACTGCTGTGAAAACCTCATTTTTTTAAAAAAGATATTACAATTTACATAAATAAGTTGTATTTAACCCAGAACATTCCTTCAGAAGTATGTAAACTCCTGTGCATCATTTATACACGGCCTGATGTAACCATGAGTTTGGAAGAGCCTGTAAAATTTACAAAAGAGGCAGAACAATAGAATTATGCATCAAAGCACTCGCAAATATTTCATCGGTGAAGTGTTTTATCACAAGCACAAGATCCAGGGCATCTCAGTATAAATATAAGAGTATGTGAGCGATCACATATGTGTGTTTACGATGTCGACTGGTGTGCACCGTGCTTTGATCGTGGGCTATCGGGCTCTGTGTTTGCTTATAGCGTTTGATCTTTAAAACAGTGTCGCCACAACAGCAGCCTGGCCTCTCAGACGTACTTAAACCACACATACACTGCAGAAGACAGCTGCTATATTTTCCAGACGTACGATCTCAATTATAAAATGACTTCCTGCAGATCAGAGCTGCGCTATATCATGTCCACTTTTCACTCTTTCTTGTTGCTCATGCTTGGTTAGTGATTGAAGAACCTCCTAGTGTGTTGTTTGTTCTACATGATATATGGCACAGACATTCAAATTCTTGCTTCTCAAGTAAATATCTGAGAAAGAAAACCATTTTTTGCACAAAACATACCTATTTTGGGTCTAGATAGCTACTATTTCCAGCTAGCTAGGTCCGAACACGTCATACTCTTAAATACAATATCACAACACGCATAAGTCACAGACTGAATCTTTAAGAGAGCTCATGGCTTACACAATTGGATGTTTGGGCCAAAAGAACGAAATATAATCCATAAAATCACAGTCGGTTCAAGCCATGTGATTCTTATCTTTCGTAATGACAGCCATAGTGCAGATGCAATGCAGATACAACACAATCAGGTGAAACACACTCGCACACACATATTACACACTCCTATAAAACCCTAGTCTCAGCTTTGACCTATTTTTGAGCTGTACAGAGCAGCTCTATAGATTAACGAGTCTGTCAGAAAGCACATACATTGAGTTCCCCAGCAGAGCTGCGCTCTGGGGCTTCACATGTACATGCTTCTTCAGGGCAGCTCGTAACAAGCTTACATACTCTGGCTGCTTCCTTCTTCTGACCTAAATAAATGCAAGAAAAAGAGCTAAATGATTTCCAATGTGCGTGCAAGGGTGGGTGTGTAAGCGTGTCGTTGAGGGTTAAAAGGTCAACAGTGTGAAATAGTGTTTGATTCAAGTCTGTTAACTAAGATGGCAATGAGAACATAAAAGGCGACATGCGACATTAATATGTAACGTGCCGTATTATATAAATGGAAGTCTAAATTGTTCATACAACAAAAAATAACAGGAAAAAAACAATCTTGTTTTCCCTTTGAATTAAGATTATTTTCCTGAACCCATTGGCATATATTTCTTTCTAGCTTTTCTTTTTTTTTAATATAATTTTTTCCGTAAACAATTTTGCTTGTTTTAAGTAAATTTATCATGTTGTAAGAATATTAAGATATTTGTACTGGAAAACAACTCAGATGAAATTGCAGTCTAAACTGTTTGTAAAGTAATTTCGAAGCCCTTTTTTTAGAAAAATGTGAACTGTTGAAATGCTTAAAAATTAAATAAATATTACATATTAACCCACGCATACAGTTTTGTTTGCATTTTTAATGATTAGTTTTATTATAATATATAAAACTTAAATATAAATATAAAATATATGAATTAAATAAATAAATTAAATTAAAGAAAGAAAATAAATTAATAAAATAAATATAAAATATAT
>JAHKKF010534657.1:3404-16299 GCA_019740295.1 Labeo calbasu
TGAGACCTCTTTGAAAAACATCAAAAAATCTGACCCTGAATGATATTGCATATATAGTTTCTCTTTATTATTTATTTATCTATTTTAATTTAAAGTGAAGTATAATTTGGACATTTTACATTTCATCCATTCACATTTTCCACAATGTCTTATTAACTGTATATGGATTTCTAAGTTAATATCTGTTTCTTTTATATACAAACGCTTTGATGGATCAGCATCCTGTTGTCATTACATGTCAGAACATGTTAAATCAGAATAACAACCTATGCAAAAAATAAACATGGCACATATAGTTTAGTACAAGTTTAATGCAGTGTGGTAAATGTGGTGGCTGCCACAAGACAGGATATGTTCCTTACGTTCTAAACATGTCAGAACAAGCTCGCTTCGGCCACTAAACAAGTCACGGCAAGAAAAAAACGGAAACCTGCACCTGTTTAGACAGCGCGATATATGCTTTAGTACAGGTCTTATGTAGTGCGTCACATGTGGTCTACAGAATGTGATGGTTTGTAGCGTAAAAACTCCCAGCAGTCTATTAAAGGGACTATGACACCTGCTTCCCTCCGCTTGACAGCGAGTAGGAGGGCCTGTCCCTGCCCAGACGAGAGGTGTTTCATATTGCACATCACCCATGCTTTAGGGGAAAGTACACTACAGCACTCCTCTTGGACATCTGCTGAGAAACTCTAAACAGGAACACATACACTCACTTACACAAACACCAAGCCATCATACAGGAAGCTTGACACATTCTGAGGTTTGTCTACGGGCCAACCAGAAGACGAGAAGTGGAGGCTACGCTCATTCTACATCATCAATCCCAGTGTTTTCGACTCAGTTTGCTCACTCGTCTCTCACACTTGACCTGCACTGAGCCTGTCGGGCGTCATGTCTCTATCTGCCGAGTACTGCACTGATAAAACGGGTGACAGGGGTGGAGGAGGTGGTACTGCTGCTTTGGCACATCAGAGGAGGCTGATACAGGGATTGCTTGTTTGGGCCACCCTGCTCACTCTAGGCTTGGGGCTATCAATAACTCTCCACTTCATTCACAGAGATTCGCCAGCTTCAAGTAAAGAGACGGTATGGTTGAATTCTGTAATTTACATTCTTAAAAAAATAAAGCTTCTTTACTGGCTTTGATTGTTCCATGAGGAACCTTTAACATCCATGAAACCTTTTCATTGGTTCTTTATAGTGTAAGTATAAGTTCTGGATGTCCTTCAGGCTAAGAAAAAATCTTTGAAGAACCCAAAATGGCATTGCTGTGAAAACCCACTTTTTGAAATCTTTATTATATGTTTAAAGATTAAATTAAAACGAAGAGAAATTCAAGCAAGTGTGTCCAAACTTTGAACTGGTTATACTGTTTCAGATTCTGTTGTGTATTGCATATCTGTATATTGGTGGGATACAGTCAGACCACAGTGGCTGCTGACTCAAGACCGCAGTTGAGGGGAACACAGATATTTGTAATCACAGCATGCTTATATTTACAGACAGGACAGACTATATAGAAATATAGAAGCGCAAAGAAATGTATCATTATAATATCATTTATTTACAGATGCTATTTTAGACCCTGCTTAAAAAGCGGCATTTTAGTAATAACCAGTGTTGGGGGTAATATTTAATACGTAATATTTTTAATTGACAAGAAAATATCTGAGTTACTTTTTTCAAGTAAGTAAAGCCAGTTACTCAGAATATGGCCCAAACCCAGAGAACTACACCTATCCCAAGTATGGGATGAAAATAGATTAAGAGTGAGGAGTTGGGGTGGAGGCGGCATGCCGGAAAACCGCTGAATGACAGAGGCAAGTCGGCTGTGTGCATATACTGTATATGACTTGTGCTAGTTCGGATGATTAGCTAGACGAGTTACACCTGTGCCAAATTGGTTGATTATCTGATCGTGCTCCTCCCAAACCTTGTTATTAAAACATTATGTTGAGAGAAATCGGGAGAAAGATGTTAGTTCTAGAATAAAAGTGAACGTGCATTAATTCATCTCTCTCACAAAAAAACAGACTCAGTATTCTTCAAAATGAATAGAAACTGTGAAATTCAACTATGAATATGACACAAACCTGCAATAATTAAATATGTTAAATAATACAGATTTTATTAACCGATGTCTTTCGATGGTCCAATTCAACCATACTAATAAGCAAAAATTACTCAAGATAATCTAACATTCTTTTTTTCTTTTTTTATTGCTGAATAGTTGACATTTTCTTCATCTGCGGTACAGACATGAATTTACTTTTCTCAAAGCCTGAGGCTTTGGGTGTGAAAATGCTTTTACATTTGCCAAAAATAGAACTTTTTATATTAAAAACAAAGAAGCAAGCCCTGCCCAGATTTAAAAAGTAACGCAAAAGTAAAGTAACGCATTACTTTCCATAAGAAGTAACTAAGTCATGTAATTTTTAGGGAGTAACTGAATATTGTAAAGCATTACTTTTAAAAGTAACTTTCCCCAACACTGGTAATGACACTCTTAAAAATAAACATTCCATTTTGGGTTCCTCAAAGAACCTTTCAGTGAATAGTTCCTCATTTTGTTTCATTTAAATGATCTAAAGAACTTTTCCCCTATAAAGAACTTGGAAAGATTCCATGGATGTTAAAGGTTTTTCATGGAACCATAAATACCAGTAAAGAACCTGATGTTTGGTTACATTTAGCGGACGTACACTCTTAAAAATAAAGGCCCCAAAGGGGTGATTTGTAATGATACCATAGAAGAATTATTTTTGGTTCCCCAAATAACCTTTCAGAGTACACTTTTTAAGAGTGTACTCTTAAAAATAAAGGTTCTTTACTGGCATTGGTGGTTCTACAAAGAATCTTTGACATCCATGGAACCTTTCCAAGTTCTTTATGGTGATTTTTTAAAATGTTCTTCACACTAAGACTATTTTATGGGATCACTGCGAAAACATCACTTTGGAATCTTTATTTTTAAGAGTCTATATGAAGTTCTAGTGGATGTGCAGGTATCCCAGCCGAATACTGACATTTCAAAACTTACTTACTCGTTTTTATCATTTATTTCAAACACACACCATTATAATATATTTTTATAAAGAGATCTGTGTTCGTACAATAAGTAACCATGCAATGGCCATACAATACGGTGAGTCATTTGTATACAGTAAGGAAACAGCTCATTCGGTGCCAATGTGGAAACTCAGTTTCAATATTGGAGATATCACTATCAATCATCACGTCTCTTTCCAGCTCGGTGGAGCGAACTGACTTTGCAGAAGATGTTTTTGTTTATCTGAACAGTTTTGAGTAATTAGCCATGATATCATGCCATTTGAAAGGCTGAATCTTGTATGGTTACCACATGAACATGTCCAAACGTGCACGCACAATTCAACACCATAGAAAATAAGAAATGAAACTCCCTATTGATACAGATCAGCATGTGATGCAATTTCTCTTTACCATCATTTTTGAGTCACAGCTTTGTTTTCTATATATCACGAAACTACTGTTCTAGTTGTGCTCAGTCAATAAAACAAAAGAAATTATACTTTTTTGGGTAACTTTTAGAAGATTAGGATGTGGTAGCATCAGAAAGGTTAACTGGTGGTTTCATTCAAAAGTAACACCTATAAGATATGAGAACCTGTTCTGATGTTTGAAAACGAAATTGGTTTAGGTCTGAAACTATACTTTCTCTTGAAATGTTTTTTTTCCACACACACACAAAGAAAAAAAAATGTAGACGTATCGGACTGGTGAAGACAAACCAGTAACCACAGAACAGCAGAAGAACACATCATGACATCATTCCACTGAGGGGAAATGCCACTCCACCACCCCTCCTCTTCCCTGATAATGTTTTTCAGTTTGTTTGTCTGACGTCAGAAGCACTTCATATTGCATAGTTGTATCTTTTACATACATTTGAAAAAAAAACTATTTTGGACTGGAATGAACTGGACAACATATTATCAACCTCATGGCAATGCTTTAGTGACCAGCCAGAGGAACTGTCTTGCAGTTAAACCACCTTAGCAACATCTAATTACCGTCTCTATAAATCTATGAAATCTTAAATGCTCAATAAATGCTTAGTGCTCAAGCTTTTGACAAGTTTCTTATGGACCTTCCTTTCATAGTTTTGTTTACTACATTTTACAATGTGACAGATTAAAAACCATGTTATAAACAAATTCTTTTTGCTTCAGCAGGGTCCAGCTGAGCGTCCTCTCATGGAATTCTTACCAGACTGTAAGTCAGTATTTTGTACCTTTTAGACTTTTGAGAGTTCATCTCTATTTGTCTTCAGTTTTAAAATGTCATTTATTCCTGTGATGCAAAGCTGAATTTTCAACATCATCCAGTCTTCAGTGTCACACAGTCCTTCAGACATCATTCTGATATGCTGATTTGCTGCTTAAGAAACATTTCTTCTTATTAACAATGTTGAAAACAGCTGTGCTGCTTAATACTTTAAAGAAAATGTGATGCATTTTTTTAGGATGACCTTTCTGTCTACTTGCCCACAGGGGATCAGAGAAACAACACTGGGGTACTCCAGTGGAAAACATTTGATGATGCTTTCATCGAGGCACAGGATAAGCTAAGGGTAAAGACGGATGGCCATTATTTCCTGTATCTGCAGGTTACCCTTGAACCTCAGCAAAAAGGAAACTATACAATCACTGTGCGATCAGAAAAACGAAAAGAGATTTTAGAAGGTCCTATCAATGGAACAAAACTCTCGTCTGTCTTCATGGCTAAAGGCATTTCCCTGGAAAAAGGAGATATTCTAACTGTGACCTGCAAGCCAGAGGCCAAAATCCAGACGCATCAAACTGCCACCTACCTGGGTGTGATCAAGGTTAATTCAACCTGAATCTAGTTCAAAGACCGAAATGGATTTGTGACAGTATTGAATGTGGACTCACTCTGCACTGATCTGCTGGATTTTGAAGTACACTGAAGGCAGCGTACGACATGTTAGCTTTTTTATTTATTTGCTAAAGTGACATCTCCAAAGCTCTCTGCCTTTATTGCACTATATTTAAGCTTTTCCACACTCAATGGATGAAGTCTCATTGAATGTCCATGTGTGGCCGAAATTTGATTGTTACCAATGTAAAATTGGCACCCTAATGATGCACTTTATATATATACACAAGTATATATATTTGTGTGAAACTAACCCTTTGCTAAAGCCCTGAACTGCTCCAAATATTTCTTCAACACACTCATTTAGGTATCGTGAATTCCTTCGTCCACACTACAACAAACACCTTAAGTTAGTAACGTACATTTAGCAAATGTAGATCTCCTTACTGAAGCCGAACACGTTTGTTTGAGAATTATGATCAACGCATCATTTCTACAGCAAGAGAGAGGCCAATAAAAACTGCTTGATATCTTGTGTCACTATTATAAGCTCCTCAACAATAATATAGCTGGATCATTTCTGTAAAAAAAAAAAAAACTAGCCAAACACACAGAACCTCCGTAGACACAGAAAATAGCAAGAGTTGCTACAAATGGCAGGTTAGTGAGGTCTTAGAATGGGACTCAGCAAAGGGTCGAGTGCACACAAAGGAGAGTATCAGAATACCTCCCTTCAGCAAATCAAAAAACTAAGGCTGAATTCAGAATAGCAGATTTGCATACTACAAGTTCAGCAAGTGATAGTTCAAACAACAATCAAAATTCCCTCAAGTTGTTCCAAACCATGAGTTTGCTTCTTTGTTGAACAAGGTATTTTGAAGAATGTGGGTTGCTGGTCCCCACTGACTTCCAGTGTTTTCTCCCATACTATGGAAGTCAGTGAGGACCAGAATTTTCATATTTGGATGAACTATTCCTTTAATATGGCAGAGAGTAGTATGCTACTATGCTATTTCCAAGTTTTCACCAACAAAGACCCTCTTGAAAAAAACAGCATATGCTGGTTGGGTATGTTTTAAACTGGTTTAAGCCGGTCATGTGCTGGTCTTAAACTGGTCCTAAGCAAATAGCTCCAGCTCAGGACCAGCTTAAACTAACTCATGACCAACTAAGGACTAGCTTAAACCATCTGCCGTGCTTCAGAACATACCTAACCAGCATATGCTGTTTTTTTCAATAGGGGATGTCATTGCTCAGGTGGTATATTAAGAGAGGCAAGCCACTGAAAGTGTTTATATATTTGTTAATATTGTGTGTGTTTTCTTGTTTGTTTGTTTTACATTTCTTATTTTGTCATATTTATCTGTATTTATGGCTGTTGATTATACACCGGCAGCGAAAATGTTTGTAAGGTACTTAAAAGTCTATGAAAGTCATTTGTTTAGACTAGGGAAAAAATACCAAACCAAGTGGCACTTCTTTAAACAAAAGACATGTTCAAACACAACATTTCACAAAAATCGTATGCTGTTTTAAAACAAACAAACAATTTAAAATGAAGACTTTGAGAATGAAGAAACAGTGACACTTAAGGACAGTCAAATGTTACTGGATCATGTTAATGTGATGAACAGCACTTGTAGATACTCCGAACCTTGCGTGAAGAGCTGACTTAATATATTCACTAAAACTATCTTGACACCAGCTGGTGAAAAGTCATTTCACAAACTGCTCAGAAAAGTGAAAGTAGTTCTGAGAAATCTCTAGCTTCCTTTGTTTGCAGATGCCACTGGTTTAAAAGGTTTTTCATGTAGAGGGTTAAAGACCTTCACCTAAGATTCTCAGCCAACCCAACAATCTAATGTAAAAAGCTATATGTATGTATTGATAAAATTTCAACTAAAATTCTTACATCTTATGAAACTTGTGAGGTTATTAGTTAGACATTTATTTGAATAACTAGAAATGTCATTGAAAATGATCAAAGAAAATATGTCTAATACATATCCTCTCCACAGATGTCCAGGATCTTAAGACATTGTAAAGTATGACTCAAGTCACATTTCGGGTTCACCTAAGATCTACTTTCAAAGAAAGTTACTCATTTTTTGTAAGTCTGGCTGTATGGTATGGTTATATCTGCCAAAATGCTTATACAGTGTAAGGCAATTGTTGGAATAAACAACTACATACTTCCTGCCAATGTCTTTTGCATTTGTTTGCTTTGTTTTAATTGTTTTTGTGATGACTCATTTATACTGGTGGTAGACTAGCTGATATGCTTACAAGAACAAGACAGACAATGATAAGACTTTCCACTGAGGTGGGAGTGAGGGGGCAGAAGCACAACTTCACAGCAGTGACTCATTTCCATGAATCCATCAGCAAACAAATTTAGTTTTCTGTAGGTTTCAGCATTGACATTTGTTCAATAATTATCTCAGGTTTGTACCTAATTTAATCTTAACCAAGCACTAAACTGAACCATCTTTGGTTACCTCTGAGGCTTGTGTTATGGTCTTATGATATGTCTCATGTATAGTATAGTTTAAAGTGTCATCATTCTGTGTTACTATGACATGTTTTGATGACTCAATAGCGGGACCCTCTTTCTGAAAAGAAACTGAAAGGGTGTGTAAACCATAACATCACTCAGCACATCTCATGCACTGCTTTCGAGGAGCCCCTTATGAGGTAATCAGGACCTATGTCCTTTCACACACTTGTCTCCTCAAATTTCTCCACTATAACTCATCGAAACCTCTTTAGTGATGGGTAACGATGTTCTGTGTATAATTTCTGCTGATTTACTCAATATAATTGGGTCATTCTATGGAAATGTCCATTTTTCTGTCCCTAGCCTTTACAAAAATAAAACACTTGAAAAACACTTTAGAGTTGCAATTTCTTTATATATTTTAAAATGAAACAATATTTATTTAAACAATTACACCATCTTGAGCCGTCAATGTGGCAATATTTTTTTTTTAATTAATTATATATGTCAAGCACCACAAAACTACTCAACTCCATAGCCATGTAGAGAGGGAAAGTGCTTTATTTTGAGGTTACAAACTGTTTTTTTAAAATGCTGAATAAATATTATAAAATATATAATGAAAGTAGTGTTCCCCTGGAGTTGTGTCACTGGTTACGTTTAACAAAAATCTTTTTTTTTTTTTTAAATAAAAATCACACTGATGACTTGACTTCTTTCTATTTCCTGAAGATCTATGAAAGGCCCATGATAAGTCCACTGGCTCTTTTCAGTTATCAGAAATTTTCTTATTTATCTCATGATTTTATATGAAGCTTTTAGTTGAACTCACTGGTATGACCTGCTTCATTGTTAGGGAACTGTAAAAAAAAAAAAAAAAATANGAAATTTTCTTATTTATCTCATGATTTTATATGAAGCTTTTAGTTGAACTCACTGGTATGACCTGCTTCATTGTTAGGGAACTGTAAAAAAAAAAAAATATATATATATATATATATATATATATATATATATATAAATGGATTAAACTACTTAATTAAGTTAGTATACCATGATTGACAACATGTGGTTTGATACCTTGCAGCAGCCATTTTGTAAAATGCATTTTTCATGAAAATTGTCACTGGTGTTACTGTCAGTGGTGTCACCTTCCTTATGGGTAAATACATTATTAAGCTGTCGTTTATGTGTATTAAGTCATAAAGTCAAAAAGTCAAGGGTATCTAATCTAATGTGGTCTAAGTTTAATTGTTAGAAAAAAAATAAATAAAATAAAATATTTTAAGACATCTTCCCACACCAAAAGTGGACATTTCTGTAGAATGACCCGTAATTACAGAGAACAGCATATTCATTCTTTGAAAAAATCTTTTTAAAGCCCAAATATATTGAATATATGTAGTCAATATCCAGCAGATATTTAGTAAAACAGTATCCCAATCGCTCGAGTCACATAGGTCAAATAAATGTTGTTTTTGTTTTTTCAAATGGATCAATCAAATGGATATTCATATGAATACACATCACTGCGATAAAAACAGTACGAATGTTGTGGAAAAAAACGAATACAATTTAAAACCATCAGTACAGATTTGTTGTTTCTCCTCTGCCATGTTTTATGTTTACGGTCCCCCAACTCACGTTCGCGTTTCCAAGTCGAAAATACGCTCATTTCCGTTCATTTCCCTTTTCCGTCTATGAAATTCATATTTACGAAAATACGTATGCGAGGTAACGTGAGGGAAAGTATTAGCCATTTTACTGTAATTAGTTGAGCCACAATGTGGCAACACTGGTCCATGCAGGTGTTTCAGAAAAAAAAAGAAACTGAAGCCACAGAACAACAACGACTGAATGGACTACTTGCACTGAGCCTCGTGACGCACTTCCGTTTTGAAACGGCTCAGTTATTTCCGGTTATGTACATTTTTTAATGCGCTGTAATCATCAAGTTGACTTAAACGCCTAATAAAATGAGATTTCGCGGGATGATTTCAAATTCGGAAATGTTCAGAAACAGGAGAAGACATATTCTGATGATTACCGAGTACAGAATTCTCCAAACTCAACGGGACGTGAAGTTTTAATCCAACATAAACCAATCTGAGAAAGCCATGGCTAGTAATCATACGTGATTGTTCACCACAGGGTGTCAGTGCTCTATAGTGGCCTAATCGCGACGCTGCACTTTGTGAGATCTGATAAATAAGATCATAATGAATCTTTATTTATCTGTATTAAATATGTTAGTCACTATTCTGTATAATATTCTGTCATCATTTCACTGTATGTAGCCTAATGCCAAAATATGAATATTAAATAGTCGCACTGTCAGCGTGTTACTGTTAGAAATTAATTAAATGTTTAACATCGTTAAATAAGGCAGTTACCTCATATTCATTTAGCCATTTTAATCAATGGAATAAGCAGTATATAGGCTCGGAATAAGAGCGCCAACGAACACAAACAAATTAGACATGGTTTTACTACAAATAAAAACAAAAATTGCAATTGAAGTTTAACCACAAATTAACTCAGGTTTTACTACACTGTCCATAGTTTAACGATGGTAGGCTATTTGTAGTAAAAGTGTTGTTATACAAATGGAAAAAATATGGCACTTTTACTATAGTAAAACCATGGTTAATTTTCGTAAGGGTGTTTATCAGTCAAACTCATTTAAAACTGTATATTCATCAGGTGAATGATGATCAGTAAAGGAAAATGCTTTTCATGAGAACGCGGCAGGTTAGTGGGGAAATATAAAAAATTTATTATTCAGAATACATACCGAAGGGAAATATATTTATAGTAACTTTTCAGCAGGTTGAATATGATTCATTTTAACACCGAGAATATGATTAATTGTTTTTTAAAGAAATACCAGCGCTAAAATGTAGTAATAATCTGCGTTCTCATGAGAAACTGTGTGTATGTAGGTGTTCTGAACGCTAACCGGAAACTCCGAGCCATAACAAGTAGAAATGCGGAAGTAGTTGTGCAAGTAGTCCATTTGGAGTAGACGTCACACTTATGTCATATGCAGATGCACGCGCATTGTAGTGGCAATGATAATAATAATAATAATAAAATAAAAAAAACACTGGTAACAAGTGAAGGGAATCTGGATGAAACAGCTATGATTGCTGCTACTGTTTACTGTTACATAATACATAATAATACATAATATGCAGTTAATAGGGGACATAGTAGCCCTACAGTTACAGCATAACAATACTATTTAAAACTAACATTCTACATAACATTTACCTATTTTATCTCACTAATTTTGAAATATAAACTCAAATTTACAAATTTACCTTTTTTATTATTTTATTCCATGGCTTCCCATAGACTGCTACTTGAAAACTGTCAGTTTGTGTCCAAACTGAGGTAAACTTAGACATTCAGGCAGCAGGGTTTCCCACTGACTTACAGTATATCCTTTTTTGTTTTTCTTTCCAAATATTTCTTCTAATATTTCCTGTTGTTTTCCCTTCACCGTACCTTGTGGGACTGATACTGTATGCACTAAGACAATGTGCAAAAATAGTTTTTTTAAAGAAGCAAAATCATGTTTGTCTGAGGTACATTCTGAGTTAAAACTGGCAAAAAATGTCTTTCCATGTGGATAGGAGTTCAAAACTGCGGAATACATTGTGGAAAATGCAAATATTAAACTAAATTAACAGCATGAATTTGGCTGAGCTCAAATAAGATTGGCCTATGAGAAGGTGTTTGATAATCCTACGCATTAATAATGCATCATACAGAGAATCGGGGGAAACAAAGAGTGCTAGTTCTACTGGTTCACATCCCATCTTTCCTGAGTGGGTGTTCCTCTTTTCTCTTCTTTTCTTTTCTTTACTTCTTTCAAATTTTTATGTGGCCGTTCCCTCGGAAAAGGCCAATCACCCTCATATTAGCCACCGATAGGTCCATGATGCTAATTTTACAGCCCACTCTTGTCAAAATCAGCCGCTATCCTCCTCCACAGGATGAGGAAGAAGCGCAGAAGCATTTCCGATGCGTCTGCTTCTGTTGCTGAGGGGAATCTTGTTTTCAGTGATGTCACCCGGACATTCATCATCTACTTTTCACATCTCACAATCTTTGTTTTCCTGAGATCAATTTCTTAACTTCTTTCTCACCCTGTATTGCTGAAAATGAAATTGAAATATGCTAATTTAATGTTCTTGTGTCCTCTTGTTCTGATCAGTGGTGTACAGAGAAAAATAACTCTCAGTATTCATTTCACACATTTCAATTTTCCTTTATTTAAACTGTCTCACCAGTCACTGCACTCTCAAACAATAATGCATTTCTGTCAGATCACAGACAATAGTCAGGCAAGGGGTAAAGAGGCCCTGTCACTTGAACTCCCATATTTTGGCAGCAGAGGGCGCTGTTTTACTTACTGATTAACACTGTGAGCAGTTGGTCTTTCATTTGATAGTGATGGGCTGTGCTCACCCTTATGCTCAACTCCCTTGTGAAGGGTTTACCCTCCAGAATGAGTACTTCGACGAGATGTAGGGGACCAAAAAACATTACAATTTTGCGTTACTCCCTGAAAAAGTAACTAATTACGTTACTAATTAAGTTACTTTTTATGGAAAGTAATGTGTTACATTACTTTTGTGTTACTTTTTAAATCTGGGCAGGGCTTGCTTCTTTGTTTTTAATATAAAACAATTCTAATGTAATAGCCCTTTTACACCAAAAGTGAAATGAATTCACTTCACGCTGAAAGAAAAGTACATTTATGCAGGAGATCACTCTTCAGCTATAAAAAAAATGAAGCACAAATGTTAGTTTATCTAAAGTAATTTTTGCTTATTAGTATGGTTGAAATGGATCATCGAAGGTCAGCAGCAAAGACACTGTTTAATAAAATGGCATTAAATACGTAAAGGATATTTGTTTTATTTACCATATTTAATTATTGCAGGGTTGCGTCTGAGTTTGCATTTCACTGTTTTATTAATTTTGAGGAATACTGAATCTGTTTTTTGTGAGTGACATATATTAATGCATGTTCACATTTAGTCTAGAACTACAGTAATATCATGTTTACTCCTAATTTCCTGACAGGAGACTTGTCAATCAGTAAATGGGGAAAAAAGTAAATGGTGTAAGTTATTTGAAAAAATAACTTAAATATTTTCTTAGAAATGCAAAAGTAATCCATTACTTTACTAGTTACTTGAAAAAAGTAATATTATTACATAACTCGCGTTACTTGTAATGCATTACCACCAACACTGGTGATGCACCTGTATGCACAGGGTGACCACCTGTCCCACTTTGCATTGTACCGCACAGCATTTTCACCCCTTGTCCCGCACGTCACGTATTGACAAAATGTCCCGCATTTTTTAGCATATTCTCACCAGAGCTTACGCTATGCCTACGTCCTACACTGTTAGACATTTCTGTAATTTCTACAGTTATTAACTGTATATCACCCAGTATAATACTGCAAATTCCCTTTGCAGTAAATAACTGTAATAA
>JAHKKF010534658.1:3889-15830 GCA_019740295.1 Labeo calbasu
TTTATTGCATTGTAAAAAATAAATTATTTTATAAATGTATACAGTTTTATCTATCTTATTAATTTTATGAAAATCAAATTTAATTTACTTGCATTGCATTGCAAAAAAGACTATATTTTACTTTACATTGCAAAAAGAAAAGATTTTACCTAAGACATATAAAATAAATTATATTTTATTTAAAATTATGCCTATTTTAATTTATTTTATTATTTTATTGCATTGTAAAGAAGAAATTATTTTATACATTTATACAATTGTATTTATTTTATTAATACATTGCAAAAAGGAAAAAAATCTCTAAAACTGTGCTTATTTTATTGCATTGCATTGCATTGCATTGCACTGCAAACAAGATGTTATACTTTACTTAAAAGTGTGCCTTTTTTATTTTATTGCATTGTAAAAAAAAAAATATTTTATAAAATTATGCAATTTTATTTTATAAAATAAAATTTTATTTTACTGCATTGCATTGCAAAAAAGGAAATTATATTTTATATAAAATTATGCCTATTTTTATTTATTTTATTATTTTATTGCATTGTAAAGAAATTATTTTATAAATGTATACAATTTTATTTATTTTATTAATACATTGCAAAAAGAAAAAAAAAAACCTAAAACTGTGCTATTTTTATTTTATTTTATTTTATTGCATTGCAAGATGTTATACTTTACTTAAAATTATTTTCTTGCATTGTAAAAAAAGAAATTATTTTATAAAATCATACAATTTTATTTTATTAATTTTATAAAATAAAAATGTATTTAACTGCATTGCATTGCAAAAAAGACTTTATATTTTACTTTGCAAAAAGAAATGATTTTACCTAAAACTGTGCTGTTGTTTTTATTTTAAAATTTATTAAAAAATGTATTTTATTTTATTTTTTATTTCATTATTGCATTGCATTGCATTGCATTGCATTACATTACATTGCAGTATGTTGATCCAGGGACATGATGACATGACAAAATGACAGTGATTTTCCCTGCTATTAGTGTTTAGGAAGAATATATTCATTGAAGATTAATGTTAGCTGTCCTACTTCATGTGGTAAAAAAAAAATGACGAGGTACGAACAAAATGTGCGCTTCAAACGTTTCAGACTACAGTACATTCAGCAGTATGGAAAATCATTTTCTTAGTGCTCTGAAATTAGACTCAAAGCAGCCCAGTCTCCCTAGAATAGACTCTGAAGCATGAAGTCTAAATCCAAATGAAATCTTCTAAAATCCAGTTGCAGTTTTCATAGGTGGACGCAATCCTCCGGGGCTCCTCGTACGTTTCGCCGTTCAACCTCTTAGCCCCATTTTAATTGGGTAATAGGCAAAAAGATGTTTTTACAAGGATCAGAGGAAAAAGCAATCAGACAGAAGTTTCACATGGTAAGAATAATTAAAACACACTCTTACCTGTTATGAATTGCCTGTTGAAGCATGGAAATGCTGAATGGACATTTGGAGGGCGTTTAATGATTTGGGCCATGAAGAATTACAAATCAGCATATCCGCTTTAGCAGCTCTATGTTTCACTTACAAAAAGTACCATGGTATTACTATGACTTTTTGTTTCGTGACATGTTACCGTAGTATTGTTTAAAGAACCAGGCGAATACCATAGTATATAACAGCTATACTGGCAGTATAAAAACTGTTAAACCTACAAAAAAACAGGTGTACTTTCATGAACTCAAAATGTGTAGTAAACCATCAGTATATCTAAGCTCATATCTGCAAGTTCACTTGTTAAAAATGCACATAAAAAGAATGGCTTAAGTTTGTTTAGGACGGGCAGAATATTCCATTTAACCACGTCTGTTGACTAAGCAATTATACAGCTGAATATTCACTACCTGCTCTCATTTTTATGAGGCGCGCGAGTGGGTTATTCTCAGATTTACATGAAATCAGGACCTCTGCCGCCCTGTATTCTTCAGTGGTCAAGCCTTCATTTTACGGCCACTTTTTGTAACAGACTTTTAACGACTTACTATATTTTTCTTCGCAGCGGCGGTTAAGCACGGCAAAAGTTTATGAAAGAGAGAGGTAAATTATTTCAGACAGGCGCCTAATAAAAAGGATCTCATAGCTCATATTTCAGCAAGCATTAGTCTATGTTCTCAGAGCTGTGCGCAAGCGAATGAGAAATACCTGATGGAGTTTTGGCTGGTGTGCCGTTTCCATTTATAATGAATGGTTAAATACAGAAGCACCTTATTTTACAGTCTGCCGAGGGGGAAAAAATCATGTTTGATTTATTTAAGTGCCAAATGAAAGGAATAATATGTGTGCACATGCAAAATAAAGTACATTTTTACATTTTCTCAAGTAAACGGTGCTTGAGTCGTGCAAAAGTTGTCGCCGTGATGCTAGGAGTTGTTCATATGCTAGTATTGCATTGCATTGCACTGCAAAAAAAAAAAAAAAAGAAATGATACTTTACTTAAAATTGTCTATTTTGTTCTTTTAATGTAATTTCATTGCATTGCATTGCAAGACTTATAATTATGCTTTATCTATTTCATTGCATTGCATTGCTTTATTTTGCAACAGAACGTGATGCTTATTTTCCCCAACATTCAGTAGAAATATATGACAATTTCTTCGGTTTTGTGGATTCAGACAGTCAGAGAGAGAAAGATAATGTGATGAAAAGATAGAGCAGTGTTTAGGCAAATTTCACTCTCTATTCTTGGAGGGTTTTATGAGGAATCACTGTAACGCTCTCAATTCAGATATGGAGTTAAACGCTGTGGACCGATGGGCGAAACCGCCTCTCCTTGTTTGATCTTTCCAGGGCTGATTTACATTTGCAGAGCGCACCGCTTAATCTACCCATTTGTCCTATCAAATGAAAGAGCGAAATGAGAAGGAGAGAGAGGTCAGAGATTTAAAAAGTAGTTTTCAGAGAAGTTTGGTCCAAAAAAATGGATCTTTAGCCATTTTTATATTGCACAAGATTTTATAGAGACAATACTTGACGTTAAAACTATATGTTTATGTTTTATAAAGAAAACGCTGCTTGTGAATGCAACACTCGTGTGTTTTGGGTGGTTGCCAGGATGTTGCTATTGGAAAAATGGATGAAGGAGAAAATTGAGAGTTCCATATTGCACTTGAGTCTTGAGAGAGCAATTAATGTTAAAAACTAAAGTTTTATTTTTTATGAGGAAAATGAAAAGTGTTTCTGGCTTGTACGTGAAAAATGTGTGTGTTTTGGGTGGTTGCCAGGCTGTTGCTATGCAGTTTTAAGTGTTTCCTTAAAATAAAAGTGTCCTATGGTGTGATGGAAAAAACAAACAAACAAACAAAAAAACCTCTAACACTGAAGATAAACCTCTCTCATGCTATTTGTAACTGTAAGAATGAAGCTACATTTTTCTCACGTTATTTTTATGTTAAGGTTTTTTTTCTACATAGGACACAGTCCAATTTTTATTTGTCAACTAACCGTTTGCCATTTATGCATACAAAACTTGTGTTTTTTTGTGCTTTTTTTTTCTTTATTATTATTGTTTATTTATTTATTTTAATTTAGAAAATGCTTCTTGTGTATGCAAAACTTGGGTTTTTGGGTTAGGGTTAGTTTTTTATTTATATATATATATATATATATATATATATAAAATATATTTAAAAAAAACACAAGTTTAGGGTTAGGGTTAGAAAATGCTGTTTTGCATGCACAAACAGCATTTTCTAAGCAAAAATCACCATTTATAAGCCAGTATTTATAAGCAAAAATCACCCAAGTTTTGCATGTGCAAGCAGCGTTTTCTTGCAAAACTTGCGTAATTTTTATATTTATAAAGATAATTCTGCTTGTCCATGCAAAGCTTATACGATTTTTATATAGAAAATGCTGCTTGTGCATGCCAAACTTGGGTAATTTTCATATTTAAAAAGGAACTGCTGGTTTAGATACAAAACTTGTGAGATTTTTATTTAGAAAATGCTGCTTGTGCATGCAAAACTTGGGTAATTTTTATATTTATAAAGAAAATGTTGTTTGTGCATGCAAAACTTGTGTATTTCCATATTTAAAAAGGAACTGCTGGTTTGCATGCAAAACTTGTGAGATTTTTATTTAGAAAATGCTGCTTGTGCATGCAAAACTTGGGTAATTTTTATATTTATAAAGTAAATGCTGATTGTGCATGAAAAGTTTTGGTTGGTTACCCGAATGTTATATCTAAGATGTAGTTGCTAAGGTGCTTTGAGTCATTTTAACATGTTGCTATGCAGTTGCTAGGTGTTGTTTAACTGTCCTTTATTAAAAGGGTTCATGAAAAGTAAATATTTTTTATCTGTTCATTTAACGACCTTCCCTGCAGCTTATTTCAAAAAGATACAGTAAAATAATGCAAAAAAATATCATTATACACCATTCCAGAATTATATAAGTTCCTGCAGATGCTATTTCTATCTTTGAGGTTTTGTATAACCATTTCTCCCCTCTAGTCTCTGTAAGGTTCCCGCCGCAGACGTTTAACAAACGCCTCCTGCGAGGCACTTTGTAGATAGATGCTGTTTTGCCCAGCAGTTTTTCTGGAGCAGCAGCCGTGCGCTATCTATACTTCACCAGAAGGCCAGTTCACTGACCCGCTATTGGATATTTGACGGTTCCACATCTAATATCCCATTACTGTAGAATGTTTCTGTTTCTGCCGCGCTAAATCTGTCATTCTGCCTCTGCCCAGTGTGAACGTGATTTACCATATGGTGCTAAAGGCTGGCGTCGGTCGGCCTGGCAGGGGTGATGAACTTGAGGTAGCCGTCAAGAGCCTGCCGTGAGGATGTGTCTGTATGTCTCCGCTTATGAGTGTGTGTGTGTGTGTGTTTCTGAAACAGAAGCATCTGTGAGCCAGCAGGGAGCGTGAAGCGGCCGCAGCACGATAGAGACAGCGCCGGTCAGCATAGAGTTAGCTGTAGGTGTTACTCAAGGGCCGGTGGAAACGATGGAGAGTGTGGTTGCAGGTTAGTAAGTGTTAACAGAGTGTTACTGGCTGAAGGACCTTGTAAGGGTTTTTATTCTTTGGCCTTTTTACTCCTCCAGGGCTTTTATCATGTTTTCAATGCCAATAGCAGCCACATAGAAAAGAGTCTCTGGGTTTTTTGTAAGATGTAAAAGGTTGCCAGTGCAGGCTTTTTATACAAATTTATTTCATCACATGTACAGGTTGTTTTTTTGTTTTCTTTGGTCAAGGAAAATAAAAGAAAAATGAAAAAGGAGGCACCAGTATGAGAGAAAAAAGATCATGCTTTGATTTAAAGGGCTCATCACATGCAAAACTCATTTTTACGTGTTGTTTGGACATAAACGTGTGTTAGCAGTGTGTGTACACAACCACCCTATAATGATAAAAATGCACCCAGTGGTATTTTTTAAAATATTTATAAGTAATATCTACATAAATGCGTCTATGTTCACACAAATCGTTCGTGATCCAGCTTCACCTACAGCAGAAGTGAGTATAAGGGTATTTTATGCATCTTTGCAAATCGCCTTTCTTAATAATGTGCTAGTTAGCAAGTTTCGTGGCTAAACGCAGCTAAATGCGGCTAAAGTAAACAGTACTGCTACCCCACAGAAGAGAGGGGCGGGGCGAGCAGAGCTCATTAACATTTAAAGGCAAACGCAACAAAACGGCTCGCTCTGAAAAGCGCTAATTTTGACAAGGTAAAAAGGGTGTTTTTTACACTACCACTAAGAAACTTCTAATCAAGACCGTAACGAATCATATCAACTTGTGGAAAATGGGCATTATTATATGTCATAATAAAATTATGATTTTTATTTCATAAAAATATGAAATAAAATATTGGCGATAAAAAAGCCAAAATTATGACATGGTATTTCATAATTGAGTCGTAGTCATAATAATAATAATAAAAATAAAAAATGTAGACTTATCTCATATATCAACTTCTTAATCTCATTTTTTTTACTTTGTCATAATTTTAACTTTTTATCTCATTAATTTGTCTTTTTATCTCATACTTTTGCATTTATCTCATAATTTTGAACCAAAGTATTTTAGAATTGTAACTTTTCTCATGATTCATGATTTGTTGTAACTTTGACTTTAATTTTGTGATAATTTTGTATTTTTTTTGACTTAGCATATCATAATTTTGATGATTTATCATATTTATCTCATGACTTATGACTTTTCTCATCATGAGTTATGTCATAATTTCAACCTTTTATTTAATAATTGATTATCTCATAACTGTGGCTTTTATCTCATACTTTCGCTTTTATCTCATAATTATGATTGTCTTATTTTATTTATTTATTTTATCTCATAATTGTGACTGTGGACCACAAAACCAGTCATAAGTTACATGGGTATATTTGTAGCAATATTCAACAATACATTGTATGGGTCAAAATTATTGAATTTTCTTTTATGCCAAAAATCATTAGAATATTAAGTAAAGATCATGTTCCAAGAAGATGTTTTGTAAATTTCCTACCATAAATATATCATAACTTAATTTTGATTAGTGATATGCATTGCTAAGAACTTCATTTGGACAACTTTAAAGGCGATTTTCTCAATATTTAGATTTTTTTGCACTCTCAAATCCCAGATTTTCACATTGATACAATCTCGGCCAAATATCGTTCAATTCTAACAAACCATACATCAATGGAAATCTTATTTATTTCAGCTTTCACATGATGTGTAAATCTTAATTTTGGTTATCAAACAGAGTTGCATTACTGCGGGCGCGCCCTTCTGGACTGAGGGTGAATTGCCTGTATTCATTGTGAAGCCTCATGCACCGAACCGAGATGCCCGTACCGTGATGGTTCGGTACGAATACATGTTACGTTACACCCCTAATATATATATATATATATGTATATTTCATATCATGAACCAACAGATCAAGTGCTGTGTTTTCATTACAATCAGCCTTTAATCACTTGATTAGTTCCACAACCAGCCGAGTTAACCTGATAAATGGTCTTTTGTAATGAAACCTATGCTGGTTTGCTTGTTTAAGCTTGTTTAACGGTGATTGATAACCGGCTGGACCACAACAGATGAGGGACTGGAAGAGTAATTCAGCATGGAGCGGTTTGTATTGACATTATCATTTGTACTGTTTTTGAGCTGTTCTCACACCAGTGAGAGGATTCTGGTCATTTGTGGCTCCAGAGTTCGTTTAAAGAGGCTAAACAGAGCTATATTTAACATTACTGATCCAGAAAATATATTAAAATCAAAACATTAATTCTATAGTTCAAACATTTGGGATGTTTTTTTTTTGTATCTGAAGCTCACCAAGGCTACGTTTATTACAAAAATACATTAAAACCGTAGTTTTATGAAATATCATTACAATTTAAAATAACTGTTTTCTATTTTAATGCATTTTAAATGTAATTTATTCTCCTGATGCAAAACTGAAAGGTCAAGTTCACCCTGAAGAGCATTTATCCCAGTGGTAACCCTGCTTTTTCTAATTTGCTATTATTGCCGTAACCTTTATTATATTAACGTTAAGAGGCATTAAATTACTGATTAATTGTCAAGATTTCAGAAAAGCTACACTTACAGCAGCCCAAGTAGCTCTTTGTCTATTGGTTAACATTAACCTGAAGCCCGTACAGCCTTGGTGACAGCTGAAAAGTAATATTATTTCAGAATTATTAAATTTTGATGAAAGATTGTGAAAGATGAGCCTGTCACAATAAGACTAGAAACATGTATTAGCTCTGAAAACATTCTGCAGCATTTGTTTTGATATTTTATTATGTTATATAATGACATTCAGACATTTTTAAGTAGGACTAGAGTGTTAAAATAGTTTTTTGGGGGCCGCTGTACATGTTCAGTCTTTTCAGACCTTGATCTCGTTCCTCTTTGAATCTTTGAATTCTGGCCACTGTTTCTCTCTCGGATCAAACTCGCCGTGAATTTTTCCCAGCGTGTGACATAATGAGCAATGCTGCATGACACGAAAATGAAACGTATCGATTTTTTATGCGGTGCATCATAGCTTTTAAGATATTGCTTTCATTATTGTAGAATTAGTGCTGCATGCTTTGATCTCTTTTATCTTGGACCACACACATGTGATTGCAGCAGCGGATGCTGGGTAACAGTGGACGGACCGTCTAATGTTACATAACTATGACAACTACTCACGCATACTAACAATATGCAGTCGTGACAAGAAGGCCTGCATCTTCTTTAGAGAGATTCTCTGGTTTGTAGTGCTTGGTAAGTCAAACATCACTAGTACTGTTTGCTCATAAGCATTGAAGTTGGGTATTTGCATCATCCGGCAGCATTTGCGCTTGAGACATGAATAATTCCTCCTCCAGAGCTCTTATCATGGTTTCTGTGCCAATGGCAGCCTTACAGAAAAGAGTCTTTGGGATTCTGGTAAGTTACAAAAGGCCAGTGCAAACAGCACAGCAAGCTTTTTATAGAACTTTCACTTCCACAGGTTTTTTTTTTTTCTTTCAATCATGCAAAAGAAGCCAAAATAAAAAGAAGGTAAAATAAGAGTCACCAGTATGGAAGCCCATTTCCACCACATAATAAAAAGTCATAAAACGACTTTATCTCATAATTATCTCACAATTATGTCTTAGTATGTCATAATTTTGTGTTTTTATCTCAGAATTATGGCAGTATTACATTTTAATTTCATAATTTTTATATTTCAACGATTTCTGAATTATTGGAGTATTTAATAATTTCTACTTTTTATCTCATAATTTTGAATTATGTCTCATAATTTTAATTATGTCATAATTTCAACTTTTTTCCTCACAATTATGGCTTTGTTATATTTTTTTTATCTCATACTTTTGTCAATTTCATAAGTATGACATTTCATAATTTTGAGTTTTTATCTCATAATTGCAATTTTTATCCTAATTTTACCATTTCATGATTTTGATTTCTTTCTCATAATTCTGACTTCATTTATTATATCTAATAATTTCAGCTTTTTATCTCACAATTGTGACTTTGTTATAATTGTGTGTAATTATCTCATAATTATGATCTATAATCTCATAATTATGACAGATTTCATAATTTCAACTTTTTATTTTATCATTTTGACATTTAATTTTGAGTTTGTATCTCATAATTACAACGTTTGTCATTTCATAATTTTAACTGACAATTTTAACTGTCTCATAATTGTACCTTTTATCTCACAATTATGACTTTACAATTTTGTGTTTTTATCTCATAATTTTGACTTCTTAAAAATAAGAATTCAAACATTTCAAATCATTTTAATTTTTTATCTCATAATTTTGACCTTTTCTCATAATTCTGACTTTTTTATTAATTATATCTCAATTTTAGCTATTTAGCTACTTAATAATTTTGTCTTTTTATCTCATAATCTTGACATAATTATCTCATAATGATGATATTTCATCATTTGAACTTTTATCTCATCATTTCAAACTTTGAAATGATGATTTTGACAATCTCATAATTATGAGAGGTTTCATAATTTTGAGTTTTTATCTCATAATTCTGACTTTTATTTTTCATTTCATAATCATGTTAGAATATTGATAATTACAAATTTTACTTTTTATTCATTTTGACTGAATGATTCCTCAAATGATGTGTTTCGTTGCTGCTTTCGTTAACAATTAATTATTTTTCTTAATAAAACAGGACTCACAGGAGACACAGGAGGACTCTTTTCGTGCAAGATCTTAAGAAACAATCCAGCATCATGTGTTGAGTTTTCCATGAGTAAGCACCACTCAGATTCACTTCAGAAAAGGTAAAAAAAAATATATATATATATAGTGTGAACACTATATATTTTGTGTTTATTGCATGTCTCATTTCCATGTTTCACTGAGTTGTACACTGAAGGGACTGGTGCCTTTATTTGAAGTGGTCTTCATAATAATACAGTTGCTCTTTATGGGTAACATGTCTAAATATTGAATCAAAGCCAAAGCTGTACAACTCCCTGAACAATAACTTCTATCCAATATCTCTGAAAACAAATAATGCTGCATGTATTCTGCTGTTTATATGCTGTGAAATGCATTACAAACGGTGTAGTTTAGACTGCTGTCTGTTCCCTCACAACTAACCATTGATCACAACATGTCAGCGATTTATATAAACACAAATACACATGCACGCGTTTGCTTACTCACATAGAATAAAGACAGACTCCTGCAGCTTTGTGCTTTGGGAGATTTAGAAAACGTTTGCAGCACACAAATTTAAACAGAAATGTTTTTTTTTTTTTCCCCACCAAACGGCGAAAGATATATCAGAGAAATATATTGCTAAAATATATTTTAAGATAGTTCTAAATGCATGTATTTTGAATATATTTTATACATTTTAAAAACATATTTTAGATATATCTGGACAATATTTGAAATGCTGTTTGATGTTTTCTTTTTTGAGGCAACAGAAAATAGTTGCATTTTTTTTAGACCATTTTGATCATTTTTTGACCAATTTATCTGCTTGTGTAAACTTAATGCATCAATTTATGACCGCATTTAATCACATTAATGCATGTACATTTACTGAGATTTCAAAATATACATTTAATGTCTTCAAGGCTTTAAAGCCGGATTTTTTTATTTATAATTTTTTTTTTTTTAATTTTGAAATTTGCTTGTTTAATCAAAACAGAATTGTAATTTCTTATTTAATAAAATTACATATTTACTATGCAATTTTTTTTTTTGCTGTATGGGCAAGTAAGAGCTCAGTTTGTGTGTGTGTATGTGTTTATCGCAAAGAAGCTTTGAATGTCTTTCATCGCGAACAAGTATCTGTGTGTTCAGTGCCAGCGTCCCTGTGGCGTCTCGTAATGATTGATGTTGGCAGCGGAGCAGCTGCTTCATGCTACAGTCTCACAGGGCGATACTTCCACGCCTGTAAACAACTAGTACTTTTTTCTTCCGCTCGTTTGAAAAGCTTGCAGGATTTTGTTTCCGAAACTCTTTGCTTGAAATGTGTGCTGTGCAAGCTTTTTGCAACAATGCCACTTGGGTTGATTCTTTTATTATTTTGTACTACTGATTGCTGGTCAGCTGATATGATTGATACACCCCGTTGTCATCCAAGATGTTCATGCCTTTCTTTCTTCATTCGTAAAGAAATTATGTTTTTTGAGGAAAACATTTCAGGAATTATCTCCATGTAGTGGACTTCCGTGGTGCCTGCGAGTTTGAACATCCAAAATGCAGTTTAAATGCAGCTTCAAAGGGCTCTAAACGATCCCAGACAAGGAATAAGGGTCTTATCTAGCAAAACGATTGGTCATTTTCTAAAAAAGAGATTTTTTCAAGAAATTCCTGAAATGTTTTCCTCAAAAAACATAATTTCTTTGCGACTGAAGAAAGAAAGGCATGAACATCTTGAATGACAACCGGGTGAGTACATTATCTGTAAATTTTTGTTCTGAAAGTGAACTTTTTTTTTTTAACTAGACAAATCAAATTGTCAGTGAATGCTCTCTGGTCACATGTTTTGAGTTCTACACATTCCAGCACTATGTGTTTTATTTCAAAAGATCAAAGAAATCTTGATATGAGCCCATAGAGTGGAAAATATTATTTGGAACACTTCTAGGAATTTACGTCTTCTGAAGGCTGAATGTCTTTCGTTCCTTTTGACTGATGATTCAATAAGCCAAATAAAACTATTATTTCTTAAATGTAATGAACAAAGTTCTTTAAAAAAATCTTGAAGAATTCTTCAACTTTCTCAAGCACCTTGATTATAACGTTGAACAAAACCTCCACACTGTCTGCTTTGTAAGGCAGTAAAAAAAAGTCCCAAAATACAGTGCTGGTGTCACACCCCTGTGGACTGTTTTGTTGGTTTCACCCTCTTGTGCCCTTATTTGGTCTTTCCTGTTCCGTTTCTTGTTATGTCGTCATTGGTTCATTTCTTAC
>JAHKKF010534662.1:11578-25903 GCA_019740295.1 Labeo calbasu
TGTATATTTAAAATTGACTAATATGTTTTTAATGAGTCTTCTATTTAATTATTGAGTGTAGTGCCCTTTAAATGCCTAAATTCAGCTTTGACTCCTCAGTCATTCACTTTCACTGGACAGTATTTCGGTCGTTCACTTTAAGGGTATCCTGTTACCAAAGTATGTGCATTTACCAAAGAATTTTTCCACTCTCAGATTGTAAACGAGACGCTAAGGCTACATTTCTCAATGACAAGCAGTAAAAAAGTAGCCCTATTTTCTATTAAAATAGTTTTCTCTCATTTTCCGCATGAAAAACATTCAATTAATAGATAAAAACATTTGGTATATTATTAATAACTAACACTTAAGCTAATAAAAATGACTTTATTACACTTAGTCTGACTTCATTAGTAGTTTATTTGATCTTTTGTAGCATTGGATCAGCTCAGACTTTTAATTTGTGCTTGACTGTAGTTAAAGTCATGAGAATTATTTTAAAAGTTGCAAAGTCTCATGTCTTATTCCAGCAAACCACAACAAGCTTTGCTTTGGCTGTGTTGCACATTTCATGCTAAATTACCGGTAAACACTCACCATGTGTGATAAGCACAAGTCATTTAGCCAAACCCTCTACCTGATTAGTGTCAGGCCATAAATCATGTACATTCTGCAGTTTGAACCTAGGAGAAACCCTACAATTTTATTTCAAATATAACGTTGAAAATTTCAGAAGCCACATACCTTAATCAGATTTGCGTAATTAATGTGAACGCGTGCTTTCCCAATCCAAGTTCATTCAGTGACCTTTGACCTGCACCCTGCTGATGTGTAAGGCGGCAGGGAGGCTTGTTGCTTTACCCCTGCATGTATGCTCTTCTCATGCTCCTCCACTCCCACCGGCCTCTGCTCCTGATCCTTTGTTTTAAAAGATACTCAAATCCAGCAGCCCACTCGCCAGGAATCCTCCGGGGGAGATAAAGGGTCTTTAAAAGGCAATAAATTAAATGTAATAATCTGGGCAATAGTACGGCTTGACGGAGGCTCCTTAAGGATTGGTCATGTCCAGGATAAGCCCCTAATCCCGCTTCCCTTCCTTCACCACGAATCCCCCTCTGCTGGCTTATTCCACTCAGGCGTCCCAGTTTGAAGGGGTTCTTGTAACATCAACAAACGTCCTGTATGACAGAGTAAAACAGGTGGATATGTAAGTCTAAGACCACTAGTGAAAATGTTTCTAATTTGATACATATTTGCAATACAAATGATATTCTCAGCATAGCAATTTGAGTTCAAATTTGAAGTAAAAAATTATATGAATTGGTCAAATGGAATCACATGTGTCCATATTGAGATCTATGATCTAAAATGTATTTTGGGCCTATTTTTTGTAAGTATTTTTTTCCCAACATCTTTGGGGATGGAAATAGTTGGTGGCAAATGTTGCGTAATGTGCTAAACATACCATAACCAACTAATACACTGACATTTAGCAGGGCTGCTGTTGCCTTTTGACATGACAAACGGCAATAAACCAAAACACACTGTCTCATTATTCTTGCAGACGTTTTTAGTGGATGCAAACAATGCAATTATGTCTGTGCATTGTTTGAGAAACGGAGATGCGCACATCAACCCGTAAACCGCAGACTAATAGATCCCATGTGTGTGAATGCATTCCTCGGGGAAACATCTCTGTCTATTACAGACATCCAGTACAGTACCCACATCCCAGATTGGAAACATGTTTGGGGTTTTTCTCTTCTTTCCCTCTGTGGGACTGTCGGACTTCCTTCATGTGGGCATAAAAGTTGATCTGTCTGATCTTAACAGCACTTCCATCCACTGCAGATTCATACGACGTCATTAAAATAAGTGATCTGAACATCAGACTGAACATTTGTTCTTTTAAACTGAAAAGGTGTTTCTTAACATAGTTCTCTCATTCCACCGAAACTAGATCAGCTAGACTGTATAACTTAGCTAACTAGGTGAACAAACATTCAAGATAAGGCCTCATTTTTCCTTTTCACCCAGTGACCTTCAATTTTTTTTTCTCATCTCATGTGGTCTACAGAAAAAAAGGGGCTGCCAAGGCGTAAATCATGATTACAAATATACTCATTTCATCATCTGAACATATCCTATTTTTACTCAAAGCACTCACCATGACCGTCTGGCAGAGTGAGTCCATTATGGAAAATACCACCAATTCAAACACAATCTCAATGGTTTTGTGTGAAAATACACAGCAACTGGCTGTCTTCTTTACTCATGTCTTTATTCTCTTTATTATCTAATTTACACTTTATCTTTGATCAGAAATCTACTGAACAATCACCTAATTTAAACTAGGCACAGTAGCACAATGAATACTAGTTAACAAACCTCTAATACTCTAACCTCTAATAATTTTCATTTTTAATTACAAAGGTTGGCAAATCAGAGTAACTGAAAATATAGGACAAGGACAGATCAATGTTGCTAAAACAGTTTTCACTACAGTCTATTGATCTAGTCATTTGTGAACTTTGGATTTCACTGCTTCATAGAAATGTCATCATAGTTTATTCACTTTTTAGAGGTAAACCTAACATAAAAAGTATAGTTGCAAACAAAAGTGCATGTTTCCTGATCAGATACAAAACTAACTCTTGAATAAAGTTCATTAACTAGTGTTTAAACATTGAATTCTAACATCTAATTAAATTAATTTATCATAAATAATGAAATAAATCCAAATCCGCCGTTCATAACGGGCATGAACTGTAAGTATGCAGTGGAGCGCGCATACTAATTTTACAGCAGCACAGATTAGGTTTCCTCCGTCATGCACACAATAACACACGACTAGTCTTGTCTTTATGCCACAGGGTAGCCTACTTGCTGACTAAATTAACATGTGCTGTTAATAGTACGCACTAAACAAAACGCGAATTTAGCATACTTAATATGGTATGGTCTTAAATAAGTCGACATAATTCAAAATGCTGAGGCAAAAATAATCTGTCGTTAATGTGACAGTTTAGTAAACCAGTACAACTCACCTCGTGGATTGATGAATACAAGTTTATCATGCCCCAAAAAGTGATGAATGAGATTTATCTCCACATATAAGATCCTGCAGCCCACCATAAAACTTTTCTCTTTTGTACGGTCTTCTATTTGAGAAGCAACGGTCAGTTCGAAGCTCCGTGTCAGTCTCTCGCTGCTGGAAGTGCGTTTGGTCTGGGGAGAAGCGGGGGGCGGGCATTTCGAACACTATTTGGACAACTTCCATGTTCCCAGTGTGTTCAGTGCCACGACTGTATGCCTCTCGAGTAGTTTTCATATCTGACGTTTAAAACTGTTTATTTAGGCCTATTTATGTACTAATTGAAAATGAATAGCACTTTGGTTAATGCCATTACAGTGATGTACACTTAAATAAACTCCAAGTCTTCTAGAAAAAACCTTTTTAGTCTACATGATATGTAACCCTGGACCACAAAACTAGTCATAAGGGTCAGTTTTTTGAAACTGAGATTTGTACATCATCTGAAAGATGAATAAGCTTTCCACTGATGTATGGTTTGTTAGGATATGACATATTTGGCAGAGATATTTGAAAATCTGGAATCTAAGGGTGCAAAAAAATCTAAATATTGGGAAACTTGCCTTTAAAGTTGTCCAAATGACACTCTTAGCAACGCACATTGCTAATCAAAAGGTAACTTTTGATATATTTACAGTAGGAAATTTACAAAATATCTTCATGGAACATGATCTTTACTTTAATGTATTGTTGGCTATTGCTACAAATATACTTGTGCTACTTACGACTGGTTTTGTGGTCCAGGGTTACAAATGGGTTACACCCTCATGGGTGCGGCCATGTTAAAATCACATGACCAGCTCCGTCAAGTGTCTATAATACTGTTTTTTTAACGTATAAGCCTTACAGTCATAATAATAAATTCATTTAATAATAAAAACATTAAATAGTAATGAAAACAAATTCATTTTAAAGGTTAAAGGGCTAGTTCACTCAAAAATGTCATTAAATAATCACCCTCATGTCATTCCAAACCCATAAGACTGTTCATCTTCGGAACACAAATTAAGATATTTTTGCTGAAATCCGAAATCTTTCTGACCCTGTATAGACAGCAATGCTACTACCACGTTCAAGGCCAAGAAAGTTAGTAAAGACATTGTTAAAATAGTCCATGTGACATCAGTGGTTCAACCATAATATTATGACGGTAATATATTACAAGAATACTTTTTGTGCACAAAGAAAACAAAAACAACTTTATTCAACTATTTCTATTTTTTTGGAAAGCGCCGGCATTCTGACGTGGAACCCAGATGCACTGTGCCTTGTTTACAAGCAGAGGAGAACGTACACTGCATAAAACAGTCTTTGTATATATGTCTGAAGATTTTGACAGAGAGGCTTGACTTGCAAGTTTTTGCCAAGCCTTACTTATTTGAACCAGAATATACAGATGATAAATTAAGAGAAATGGATTCAGTCTGGATCCAGAACACTTAAGAAGAGATGATGCCAACCCCTCAGAGGACTTCAGATGATGCCAAACATGAAACAACATATAGCACTACTGAATTTTGCTACTAATTTATAGTGTTCTTTGTCTGTTTGATTACGTCATTAATTTGATCTTTACCGTACATCTCTGCCATATGTACATCAACTTGACATAGTCAGAACTAGTAAGCTACTACTAAATATATTGTAAAAACTTGAATTTGCTGTAAAGTTGCTTTGCAATGATATGCATCGTAAAAGGTGCTATACAAATAAATTTGAATTGAATTGAATTGAGAACTCTTGTGAATGCGCATTGACGACTGACATGGAAGAGAAGCAATTTCATATTCTCGTTAACTACCTTTCTGGGCCTTGAAAGTGGTAGTTGCGTTGCTGTCTATGCAGGGTCAGAAAGCTCTTGGATTTCAGCAAAAATATCTTCATTTGTGTTCCGAAGATGAACAAAGGTTTTACAGGTTTGGAGCAACATAAGGGTGAGTAATTAATGACTGAATTTTACTTTTGGGTGAACTGTCCCTTTAATCGCTCAGCTCAGCAAAAAGATTCCATTTTAACTATCCTCATGTTTGGATGAAAGTATTAGCTCTGCTCAGGAATTGTAATTATGAAGTCTTCAGTTTTCAAATTTAAATAATGCATCCCTGTTTGAGGATGTTTGCTTTCAGCAGGGATTGCATAAACTGCAAAAAAGGCCTTTGATCAAAGTCTAGATGGCTTTAGTTTTGGTGTCACCATTGGGTCAAAATAATTCATAACCCAGAGCAGTGTTGTTGATGTAAGCAGATCAGTAGATCAATGAAAGTCCTACAGTTCGTATCCAAGAGCTATGCATGAGCATCAGTGGGAAATTGATTGGGATTCAGAACAGGCCTCTCATGTATTGAGAGGGAAAATAGCCCGGAATAACACACTGATCCATTCAAAACCACTGCTGCTGCTGTTAGAAATGAGAGATGAATTGTTAAAAAAAAAGCCATTTGGGAAGCTTCTAAAGTCATCATGGATTATAAAACAGCCACTTCAGAGATAATAACTGCATTGTTTGCTTTTCATATCAACAGCTACAAAACGTTTGACAGTGTGTTTTTGTCTATGTCTGTTTGTCTGATCTTTTCTGTCATATATCTTTTCATCTTCATTCTCTGTTTTTCTCTGTCCTCCTTTATTGTCCCATCGGCTGCTCTATCTTGTTCTTCCTAGAGTAAACAATCCCCTCTGCTCAAGCATGCCAGCTATTTGCTGCGAATAACATGTAGCTTTTGGATACTTTTCAGATGTTGGTCCCAAAAGGGAGGCAGGGATATAATTTTAGTCTTTCTCTCCCCTTTCTGACTTCACAACAGTCTATCTTTCCTTTTTTTGTCCACCCAAGTCTGTCTTTCAATCTGTTTCCCCCAATTCATCCTCTTCCTTTCACACAAGTCCCATGCCTAGTACTTTGTTATTATTATTATTTCATATGCACATATTATTTTAATTCAAAGACAATAATGAAACGATAACCTAAAACCCAAATAACAACACTTTAAATTAAACATTAAATAACTAATAACTAATAAAATGACAATGTTGTACACTACCAGTCAAAAGTTTTTGAACAGTAAGATTTTTAATGTTTTTTAAAGAAGACTCTTCTGCTCACCAAGCCTGCATTTATTTGATCCAAAATACAGCAAAAGCAGTAAAAATTTTTAAATATTTTTACAATTTAAAATGACTGCTTTCTATATGAATATATTTTAAAACGTAATTTATTCCTGTGATCAAAGCTAGATTTTTAGCATCATTACTCCAGTCTTCAGTGTCACATGATCCTTCAGAAATCATTCTAATATGCTGATTTGCATATCAAGAAACTTATATGAAATTTATTATTATTATTATTAGTATTATTATAATTAGCAATATTTAAAACAGTTGAGTACATTGTTTTAGGCTTCTTTGATGAATAGAATGTTTATTTTGTTAGAATGAGAAGAATAGAATGAATTAGAATAGAATGTTTTTTTTGGGGGAAAGAAATTATAGAAATTAATACTTTTATTTAGCAAGCATGCTTGAAATTGATCAAAAGTGATGATAAAGACATTTATAATTTTACAAAAGATTTCTTTTTCAGATAAATGCTATTCTTCTAAACTTTCTATTCATCAAAGAAACCTGAAAAAAAAAAATGCTTTAGAGCAGCAAATCAGAATATTAGTACGATCTCTGACAGAGCATGTCACTGGAGAAATGATGTTACAAAATGCAGCTTTGAAATCACAGGAATAAATTACATTTTAAAATATGTTCAAATAAAAAACAGTCTTTTTAAGTAGTAAAAAAAAATCTAAATTTTACAATTTTGCTGTACTTTGGATCAAAACATTAAAACATTTGGACAAAAGCATTACAAATCTTACTGTTCAAAAACTTTTGACTGGTAGTGTATCTGTTAATATTATTGAATGGACCTGAACCTATGAAGTATTAACCTTAAAGATTAATAAATACTGTAAAAATATGTATTGCTCATTGTGAGTTAATGTTAGTTAAAGCATTGTAAAGTATAGATATTACAAAACATTCCTTATCGCATCAAGACTGCCCCATGTCTTAAAGTTTTTCGTCTGTACAAGTTTACATTTATTAATCAGTAAGGTCTTTCCTTAAAAAAATCAAATGAAACAAATAGCTGTAAATAGCTCTGTCTACCATGTCCATGTTTTTTGTCTTCCTGCGTTCTTTCTGCAGTCTCCCATGATTATGAAACTGCTGGTGTTCAGGCCCGTTAACTGTGATTCCTGTTTTGAGATCAGTGCCAAAAAGGGAACGGATCCAGCGGAGAATTCTTAGCTTATCATGGCAATGTTTACGGAGCTCAGATTTGAGCGATGTCCTGGGGCTGGCTTTCCTCTATGCTACCCCGTAATGAACTCTGGGTTAACAAATAGCGAGTGTTGAAGTTTGTAATATCACGTTTCGCTTCAAAAGCATCAAACAGTCCACAAAGGCATTTCAACAAACGGCGAGTTATTTTCACACATGATCTGATGATGACAAATGCCTCTGAGAAAACAATGTGATTCTTTCTTTCCCACACTTGATGCTTGTTCTTGATAGTGAGGTGATTATTAAGAAATGTAAGATAAGCTTGCAATTGAGTGTTGTGTACACAGTGTTACAGGTCTAATGTTATCAGAGTTTCCGCCCTCCTGTGTTTTGAGTTATTTTCTGCTTTGGGCTTTTTGTTTATTTCCTTTTTGACTTTAGACATGTTGTGCACTCAAAACTCACTTCAGCCTCATCCTGTTCTTGAGCTGCACTCCTTTAGAAGTGTGTCTCCTTGCATCCCTTCCTCTTACAATATTCACTGTGTTTAGTCTAGGCCATCATCTCTTTGTAGAGATACTGATCATCCTGTATTTTCCATGATGAGAGCCTGATGAGAGACTAATTACCCCAATCCACAGCGAAACTCCAGGGCATGTCTTTATGGGAATAGTTTACCTCCAAATTAAAATTTGCTGAAAATTTACTTGCCCTGAGGCCATCCAAGACAAGTTTGTTTCTTCATTGCAACAGATTTGGAGAAATTTAGCATTACATCACTTACTCACCAGTGGATCCAATGCAGTGAATGGGTGCCGTCAGAATGGAAGTCCAAACAGATGATAAAAACATCATAACCCACAACATGAAATCTGCATGTTTGCAAGATGCATCTTGAAACTTCTCGGCAAAATGTGTTCATAATTCATAATAATGCTTCCTCCAGTTAAAAAAGTCCATCCTCTTTCACATGACTCACGCTGTGTGTCATTGTAATGTTTTTATCAGCTGTTTGGACACTCATTCCGACGGCACCCATTCGCTGCAGAGGATCCATTGGTGAGCAAGTGATCTCCACATCTGTTCTAATGAAGAAACAAACTAAGCTACATCTTGGAAGGCCTGAGGGTGAGTACATTTTGGGAGAACTATTCCTTTAAGTAAACACATTTGTGTTATCATATGGATCTTTTCGCCCTGTGTTTTGTCCATGTGACTGTGTTTCTTGCTTACAGCAAAATACCATTAGGCCATTAGATGTCAATAATGTTATCTTGCTGAATCAGTGTGACAGGGCTTTGGTTAAGTCCTACATGTAAATATGCATTTGAAAGACAAGACAGACAGGGATATCACTAGAAAGCAGATGTTTCAGGTTTCAAGAAGCAGGTGGATAATGCAGTGTAAGGGATAAGGATCAAGAGTACTTTAAAGTAGTGGGGGTAGAGGAAGGGAGAAGGCGGCTGGGGAAATTTTTCCTGGTCAAAAAGGATGTCTCCTCAGGAAATTACTTTCACATAGGTTATAAAGCCTGCCAAGGATTTAAACTCTGTCAGCATTTCATTCTTTTTTTAAATGCTTGAACTATTTAATCCACATAGTAAACTTATAAAAACAGAAAACCAAGAATGTGACTTTAGATTAGCTACTCCTGTTTGGGTGTGAAATAAAATTCCTTAAGTCTCACAAAGCAACACAGTCATGCTCTTTCTCCGCTCTGTGCTGTTAGGCATATGACAGGCATGTTTGTAATTCTCTGAGGTAGCATACAATTCAAGTCTTTTAAGGACATGTCCAATTCAAATATCATATTCTTTTTTGGTAATATTTTCTATACTCCTAGAAGAAAAAAAGTACAAAAGTTTTCACTGCTGCTGTAACCTTTTAAAAAGTACTAATATGTACCTTTAATGGTAAATAAGGTACAAAGATGTACCCCTTTAAAGGGTTTCCACCCCAGTGACAGCTTTTGTACCTTTTTTTCAGGTTAGTTCAGATATTAAAGAGCAATCCATTTCATATTTTGTCTTCAATCTCAAGTCTCAAATAACTTTGTTCACAAATCTTTGTTCTGGAAGGTAAATAAAAAAGGGACTGCGTTCGCTCAGTATATTTTATTATAGTAACAATGCGAACTTACGTAAGTTTGCTGTGTGAGATTTTAGCAATGGATTTCGCCATTATTTATATTTTTCATGAAGGCAGTCTGAAATCTGAGCATATTCGTTGCAGACAACAGAGTAAAAAATTGGAAAACGTGAAAAGTTTAATATCTTCTTTAACGTAAACCCTAAATTTACGTAACAACCTGCACAATAAATAAACAAATAAATTAATTAATTTTAAAAAACATGAAATCTGACCTGACCATTACTATGGAAGCCCATTTATATATGAAAGAAAAAAAATAGCATGCTTTGGTAAATCATAATTATGTCATAAATGCCAGAATTATGAGATTAAAAGTCATAGTTAGGACATAATTACAATGATGCTTTATGTAATAAAAGTCATAACTATGTCATAAAAATTGAACAATCAAAATTGAGATAAAAAATTGTTTACAATTTTTTTAAAAAAAAAAAGTTTTATTTAATAATTTTGGCTTCTTCCTTGAGTTATTTTTTTTAATCTCATAATTAAAATTTAGTATGTCATAATTTGTCATGACTTTTTATCTCTAATTATAACGTAGTATCTCACAATTTGGACTTTTCTCTCATTATCATTACATTCTCTATTAAAACTGGCCAATTTTTTATTTTATCTTATAATTAAAACTTAGTTTGTTGTAAGTTTAACTTTTTATCTCTTAATTGTATCTTAGTATCTCACAGTTTGGACTTTTCTCTCATAATTATTACCTTTTCTGTCAAAATGTGCCAATTTTTTTTATTTTATCTGATTATTTAAACTTAGTTTATTTAAAAGTTTGACTTTTTAGCTCTTAATAATGACTTGCTATCTCATAATTTTGACTTTTCTCTCATCATTATTACCTTTTTAGTCAAAATTGGCCATTTTTTTAAATTTTATCTCAAAATTAAAACTTAGTTTGTCGTAAGTTTAACTTTTTATCTCTTAATTGTGACTTAGTATTTCACAGTTTGGACTTTTCCTCTCATTATTAATGCATTTTCTGTCAAAATTTGCCAATTTTTTAATTTATCTCAAAATTAAAACGTAGTTTGTCATAAGTTTGACTTTTTATCTCTTAATTAATTATGACTTACTATTTCATAATTTGGACTTTTCTCTCATAATTATTACCTTTTCTGTCAAGTTTTTTTGTCAAAATGTGCCTTTTTTAAAATTTTATCTCATTAAAACTTAGTATGTCATAGGTTTGACTTTTTATCTCTTAATTATAACTTAGTATCTCACAATTTGGACTTTTCTCTCATAATTATTGCCTTTTCTGTCAAAATTGGCCATTTTTTTAATTTTATCTCATAATTAAAACTTAGTATGTCATAAGTTTGATTTTTATTTCTTAATAATGATTTACTATCTCATAATTTGGACTTTTCCTCTCATTATTAATGCATTTTCTGTCAAAATTTGCCAATTTTTTTATTTTATCTCATAATTAAAACTTAGTATGTCATAAGTTTGACTTTTTATCTCTTAATTATACCTTAGTATCTCACAATTTGCACTTTTCTCTCATAATTAATACCTTTTCTGTCAACATTTGCCAATCTTTTATTTTATCTCATAATTAAAACTTAGTTTGTCATAAGTTTGACTTTTTATCTCTTAATTGTAACTTAGTATCGCACAATTAGGACTTTTCTCTCATAATTATTACCTTTTCTGTCAACATTTGCCAATCTTTTATTTTATCTCATAATTAAAACTAAGTACGTCATAAGTTTGACTTTTTATCTCTTAATTACAACTTAGTATCTCATAATTTGAACTTTTCCCTCATAATTACTACCTTTCCTGTCAAAATTTGCCATTTTTTATTTTATCTCATAATTAAAACTTAGTTTGTCATAAGTTTAACTTTTTATCTCTTAATTATGACTTACTATCTCACAATTTGGACTTTTCTCTCATAATTATTACCTTTTTTGTCAAAATGAGCCTTTTTTAATTTTATCTCATTAAAACTTAGTATGTCATAAGTTTGACTTTTGACCTCTTAAGTGTAACTTAGTATCTCACAATTTGGACTTTTCTTTCATAATTATTACCTTTTCTGTCAACATTTGCCAATTTTTTTTTATTTTATCTCATAATTAAAACTTAGTTTGTCATAAGTTTGACTTTTTATCTCTTAATTATGACTTACTATCTCACAATTTGGACTTTTCCCTCATAATTATTACCTTTTCTGTCAAAATTTGCCAAGTATGTGTTTTTTTCTTATGTGACGGAAGCACTTGAACGCACGATTAAAATCACATTAAGATCAGATGTGATAAATCACATAGGAAGGTTTGTTTTGATTGATCTCTTGATCTCTAAGTAACCAAGCAGCTGAGAATGTGTTCAATGTCTTTTTGCTATTTTGGCACTTGAAATGTAGGATTTTGGATTCCATGCAGTGAATTATTAACTCGCCAAATGTTGCTCAACTATCAGAGAATTCCGTCTGTCTTGTTTTAATGGTCCGTTTCCTGATCTACACCTTCCTTTCCATTTCTGAAGAATACAATATGTGGGATACTCTGTGTGTGCATGGATATAAAGTGACTGACAATAACAATGGAGGGGTTCAGAAACTGTCAATTACACAAGCATCTGCCATTACATGTCATGCTCACAAACTCGAACATATTTTTCCTCATATTTCTCCATCCAATTTTCCCCTAAAAGCAAATATTTGTCTAATTGTTGCGCCAAGGCACAGGCGCAGAGCGCAGTGGTCAGATCTCCTATTTAAAGTCCATTAGTAGCTGGAAAGGAGCATAGACTCAGGTTATGAAAGCCAGATGTTGCCGTCTGAAAAGGAAAGCGTTTTTTCTTGTCTGTGTGTGTGTGGGTTGGATGGAGGATGGGTTGTTTAATGTGTGGTTCGGGGGCTGTTAAAGACTTTTTAGCATTTAAAATTAACCCAGAAACTAAAAACATAGCATCTTCATGACCTTACAGACTAAATGAACACATAATTAGGATAAACACATCCATATCTTTTTTTAGTGAGTACATGAGAAGCCAGTCATATTCCTGACTCCACCTGTTTCCCCCCACTTTCCTGAGGAGCTCGAAGCTAATTAACTTCCTGTTGGGAACATGCCCTTTCTTGGCACACGGCTCCTTGGAATGGCGGGTGCGATGAAACCGGGGTGGAGGTGTAGCCCAAAGAATTTGTTTGGACTATGTCCTTGCTTCCGTGAATTCTGCCCTGTCAGGAAGTGTGACTCGGCCCAGACAATAGGCAATTGTGAGGCTGGACCTGAGCTTGCAGGAAACTCAAAACACACACACACATATGCCCACAGAGTCAAAATCAACTTTTGTGACTTAAAACAGTTCCTTGAAGTCAAACTAGCCAATCCAAAAGTATACTTTGTCTCTTTTACCATTCTGAAAGCACTATTAACAGTCTCGGCTGTATGAGATGTGAAAAGACTGATAAGGATCTCATGGAAAATGTCATCTCGTTCCCTAATCCTGTATCTATCTGCTTGGTGTGATAACACTTTGGAGGACAACTTACATAACGGTGTGTGTGTTTACTTAGTTTAGCCTGTTTTTAGACTATGTCCAAGGACAAACACACAGGTCAAGAGAGTGTGTGTGTGTGTCCAGAGCTGTGAGGAATGTTGTAGCCTGACCTCTGACCTCTCCGTGTGTTTGTGTGTCCACGCCTTGCTTGTCTCCACTCATGCACACACACGCTTAAAAAGATCTGAAATCTTTCCCTTTGGCCTTTGACAAAGACTAGACACATAGTCAAAGAAAAACACCTGAAAGTGTACGCTTCCTAAAACAAACAAATGGGACATTGTATCCTCACGTATCCGTCATTCTTTCACAGTTAGCATCATGTGTGTATTGCCAATAAATGTTTGTGTCTGTCTGAGCAAACTTGGGGTTTCTAGTCTGTTTCTCTTGGATCCTATTGCCTGTGGATTTGATGTCTGTGCGCATATCTTAGTGTAATTACCCTTGTGGTGCGGTAGGGGTGGGATCTTAATGGTAGAGTGTGTCAAGGAGGGCATAAAGCGTGGCACTGTAAGTCATTTGTGTTTTTATACAGCTGCATTTTAAAGGGAAAGCTAGTATGGTGGGTAAATGAAAGTGAGTTTTTTTACGAGAATTACGCTGCTGCCACACTAACATAAACATGCAATTTCTTTCCCACCTGTTTACCTTAACAGACATAATTGACTGTTTTTGTAACTCCTGTGTGTTTTTAACACAAACTTGTGTGTATTTGGCTGTTTAAGCGCAATAAGACATGAAAGAGAAGTACTTGCATTGGTACCCACGTGCCGTGTGACAGGCGCTTTCTGTGCGTGTGCTTCAGATGTGTGCCCTTAGAAAAATGTGTATCAGAGGTTGTAACTAATATGGTTTAAAACGCATGATTTCAACGCAATAGACATGATAATCAAAACTAAACAGTTGTTTTTAGCAATTTGAGATAGGAGCTGTAAAGGCACAGTCCTTTACTAGAAAAGAGGGCGGGAAACAGCAGCTCATTTGCATTTAAAAGAGTCATCGGATGCACTCACTTTTACATGTTGTTTGAACATAAATGTGTGTTGGCAGTGTGTGTACATAACCACCCTATAATGATAAAAATCCACAAGTGGTATTTTTTTAAATCTTAATGAGACTAAGTAATATCCCCTTTATCAAATCAAGCCTGTCTCAGCATCTTGTCTATGTTATGTCACACAGACCAAAGCTGCTCCCGCGATAGTTGACTGACACACCGTCTTACCTTAGACCCACCCTGAGTGAGCTGTAAACACTCAACTCCGGTGCAGGGGAAGACAAGAATGTCTCCGTTTGAG
>JAHKKF010534663.1:12901-25593 GCA_019740295.1 Labeo calbasu
ATGCATCACAGTAGGCTGGTACTGTAAGGGCGTGCTCTGCAGCATTACTGGTGGCCTGCATTGAATTTTAAACCGCACTGCTCTGCATGGCCACAAAAGCACCTTGAGCGACAGGCGCTCTGCTCCTCAGGGATGATTTGCACATTTTGAAGGCATGGTCTTTACTTGGTGCTAGACAGTAGAGAAATAAGGTCACTGAGTTCAGGAGCTCACAAGCTAAATTTGGATTCACATTAATGCTCGGACACAAATCCAATGACAAAGCAAATAAAATAAGGCGTATAATTAATTGGAAATATCTCATTTCAGTCCACTCAGAAGGACAAATTCATCATCCTCTCATGGTTCAATAAGAACGGCTTGGAACATTGCAATGAATCATTTAGAAATTTTTTGGTGATACGATTAAACTCTGCTGAGAGATGAGAAACACAGGAAATTAGCAGTTGCTAATGCTAGATGTCTGTATAAGGTCAAAATGACTTTCAGCACTGCACAGTTACAAATGGTTTAATTATCTACAGCAACTGCAGTTCTGGATCAATCATAATAATATTTAGTATATAGTAATAATACTAAAACTTTAAAATGTTTTTGAAAAGCATTGTGCATTCTTGATATTTTTTTGAATATTTTGAGCCTCTTTACAGCAGTCCTGCTCATTATCCAACTTATGTTTTAACGCTGCGATAAAGCGTTTTCTGTGAAAGTGTGAGACTTCCGGTTCATTACCAGCTGTATGGAAATAGTGAGAAGAATAACAAAGTGCAGTAAACGGTAAAACCGTTTGCACTACAAACCACCGTGTTCAAAATTAAGATAATACCTTAAAATATATATGGCAAGACACACCTGTTGGTCATATCAAGCAGAAAAACCAGCTATTTTGTACCGGAAAAGACCGGAAGCCGTGCACATTAAATTACGCCACGCCTGCTCTTACAGAAAAATAACGTGGATAAGCAGATTTGTTATATATCCTTTAGGTTATCGTGTATATTCAAAGCCTTTGTCATGTGGAGCAAATGAGGGTAAGAAGTTGAGTGCTTTCTATGCATAGCAGCAGTTCTTTTAGAGGCAGTCAGCACTATTTGACGTGTCCCAGTCCAACACGACACGAATATTCTGTCTATTCTGGAAAAGCAGGATTGTAGTTAATAGAAAAGAAGTCATTTATCAACCAGCACAAAAAGCTAAAGTTAGAACTGTACCGCAAATAATAGTTTGCAGCAGACCAGAACGGTGCGACAGAACGTACTTGGGATTCCAAAAACGATACAATAAAAGTAATATAATGTAAATAAAATATACATTATAGCTGAATTATTTTAATAATTCTCAGTTTTAAGCCATAATGTTACCAGTTATAAACAAAACGAATAGAACACTGTAAAAAGATACTAATTTAAATAATGTATTTGTTATTGTTTGACTTTGTAGTTTCTTTGTTTACTTACAATATTACTTACTAACTTGCTCATTACTAGCAAACTCAAAACTTTCAGGAATAGCACGGCATCTTAACGTTTTATGTTCAGAAAAGACGTTTGTTTTAAATAAACTGTTTTTACAGTACAATGCTCAATGAAAAAACAAACGCCAGTTCAGTTATTTCTTGTAAGAAATAAAATTAACTTTAAGTATCATTCAATTATATATAGGCCTACTCAGCGATGCCAGTTTTTAAAAAGAAAATAGTGTCGCTGCATAGAAAGATTAGCACACTACAGTCCAGCGAAACGCCCTTGAATGTGTCTGATACGGGCCGCTGTCCTTGGTGCTGACTGTAGACGCTCAGTCAGTGATTGGGCTGCGTGATCAGACTCTGTCCGGAGTACCAATGATGTCACGTCGACTGCAACTGTAGCCCTATAACCATATTGTAATTCTATCCAAACCAACACATATATTACTATATTCTGTAAGAAATTGTACTGTTAAGCGTTTAACATCCGCTCATGACGCCAATAATAGAGCTTTAGGGCGTGTTAACAAAAAAGACTGGTGAGGGAGCGTCTTAAAAGTACGTATTTGTTTTAGACAAAAGTGTATATGTATATTCTGAATGAGTTTTTAAACATTAGACGGCTGATAATAAACATAAGTAACCTACTGACTATGTTTCACTTTTGATAAACACCCCAGAAACATCACAATCTTTCTTTGAAAGTAATTTTTCAGAACAATTACTAACAAAAACCAGTTTTGAAAGCTATTTTATAAAATATTGAATATATCGCACACTAGATTAGCCACCCAAGCACGCGTTATGTGTGACCAGGAAGCTGAAACACTGATAAAGATAAGTGTAGCAAGCAGAACCCTCCCACATCGTCGGATCAATGGTCCAGTCAAAACAAGCCTGAGCTTTTTCGCAACAGCGCCTCGAGTATATAAAGGCAGGTAGAGCGGCTATCCAGCGCTGAGAGAGCCACACACCCTGCACCTATACACTACTTTACCTCACTCTTCTGTTCATCTGCACGTTCACATCCCGTCCGTCCGGATGAGTTATCCGATAGACACTATAGGTAGCCCCTACCGGAGGATGATGGACACCAGGACCAGCTATTCGAGCCCCTCCAGCGGGTTCCGCTCCCAGACCTGGTCACGGGCAAGCCCGAGTTCTTCTTCTTACAAGAGGACCTTCAACGTCCCGGTGGCGAGAGCTTACGGCTCCACAGTTCTGAGCTCCGCCGACAGCCTTGATTTCACTCAGACCTCCATCCTCAATGGAGACTACAAGCGCTCCAATGAGAAGGAACAACTCCAGGGACTCAACGACCGCTTTGCCGGCTACATCGACAAGGTGCACTTTCTGGAGCAGCAGAACAAGCAGATCGAGGCGGAGATCCAGGCACTGCGGCAGAAGCAGGTGTCGCAGTCTCAGCTGGGCGAACTTTACGACCAAGAGCTGCAGGAGTTGCGCTCCATGCTGGAGCAGATCCATCACGAGAAGGCGCAGATCCAACTGGACACCGATCACATCGATGAAGACATCCAGCGCCTCAGGGACCGCTTCGACGAGGAAGCCCGCATCAGGGAAGAGACGGAAGCGATCGTCCGTGCCCTGAAGAAGGACATGGGTGACTCAGCACTCGTCAAAGCAGAGTTGGAGAAGAAAGTGCAGTCCCTGCAGGACGAGATCGCCTTTATCCGCAACAACCACCAAGAGGAGATCAGCGATCTGCTGGCGCAGGTGCAGGCGTCGCAGATCACCGTCGAGAAGAGGGACTACCAGAAGGCGGATATCACCGAAGCGCTGCGGGAGATTCGCACCCAGCTGGAGGGCCACTCGACGCAAAACCTCCAGCAGGTGGAAGACTGGTTCATGTGCCGCTACGCCAAACTCACGGAGGCCGCCGAGCAAAATAAAAGCGCCATCAAATCCGCACGGGACGAGATCTCAGACTATCGTCGCCAGTTACAGTCCAAAACCATCGAGTTGGAGTCTGTCCGAGGAACCAAAGAGTCTCTGGAGAGGCAGCTGAACGACATAGAGGACCGACACAACAATGACCTTGCCAGCCTTCAGGTACATAATCGCATTTTCTTCAAACAATAAGTATAGCATTTGTTTTTGACATTTAAACAACAAGGGAGCGTATATGCAAGAATATGCGCATTTTAAAAGTGCTTTAAACTTGAAAAACAAGTATAAAACAGTGCATCTAAAAGTGTGTTTTTGTATATAATTATGGAAAATGACTCATAATGCTTGACCAGTACTCTAAATATTGTGTTGAACAATAGTTGCAGCCTTGCTGCAGTAACAGTAGTGGCATCATAAATCAATCTGGCTTTTAAAATGTGCTGCAGCTATAATCAATAATGATAATCAAGTCACAGTGAAGTTTGCATGGCTCTGTAATTCTTCTGAGCTCTCTATGGAAAGCTGAAAAACTGACTGGTCATCCTCAAGAGGATTTGCATATGATGCTTCATTACATCATAGGTGCAGTGGAATGGTGTTAGAAAGGGTTAAGGAGAGGCAGACACCCACAATGCAGTCTCTCCCCACTCTTTGCTGAGTCAGAGCAGAGGCAGGGTTCGCTCATTGGCTATGTCCTGGAATCACCTCATACACAGACCGAATGCGCCTAGTGGTTGCCCTTGAAGCCATACAGTGAATTGTAATTGATTTGACTCTGCTGTGCTGTGACAGCATTTGCATCATAGACTCAAAAAGTTCCTTGTTGCATGCCAAGAATTAATATATACACAAATCCTGAGAATATAACAGTCTTTTTCTGTCTTCAGTAACATATTTTTGACTAAACTGTCAAAATATTGTGTCTGACGCAATAGGAAACCATCCACCAGCTGGAGAATGAACTCAAGAGCACGAAATGGGAGATGGCACGGCATCTGCGTGAATACCAGGACCTCCTGAATGTCAAAATGGCACTAGATATAGAAATTGCTGCATACAGGTAAGATTTAGATATATTTTGCATATGATTATAGGTTAAATATCTTTTATATTTTGTTATTTTAGTTTAATATGTAATATTTTATTAATGTTTAAATATTATATTTTATATTTATTAATAATTAACATTTAAAATATTATTGAAATATTTATTAATGCATATATCAGAATGAGAATATATACTATTATTTTAAAAAGCATTTATTTAACACTTAATTATCTGTATTTTGGCAAATTATGAGGCCATACATATTTTAGAGAAATGTTTACATATAATCTTTGCACATAATTTTAATAATAGCCTAAATGCAATTGTATCTTCTTTGTAGAAAACTTCTTGAAGGAGAGGAAAGCCACTTTAGCACTTTCCCATACCGCCAGACCGTCACCAAAGGCCCCAAGGTCAAAAGTGAGCCTCCAAAGCTTAAAGTGCAACATAAGTTTGTAGAGGAGATCATTGAGGAGACCAGGGTGGAGGACGAGAAGTCTGAGATGGATGAGGCTTTGGCCGAGATGGCAGAAGAGTTGGCCGCTGCCAAGGAGGAAGAAGAAGGAGGAGAGGAGGAGGGAGAGGCTGAGGGTAAAGATGAAGAAGCTGGTGAGGAGGAAGAAGAGAAAGGAGAGGAAGGTGAAGGTGAGGAGGAAGGAGAAGAGGAGGTGGTTGCCTCTACCCAGGCTGAAGTAGCCTCTGAAGCCCCTGCTGAGGATGAAGAAGAGGGAGAGAAAGAAGGAGGTGAAGAAGCAGCAGCAGAAGAAGAAGAAGGAGAAGCTGAAAAGGGTGACGAAGAGGAAGAGAAAGGAGAGGAGGAGGAGGCAGCTGAGGAGGGAAAGAAAGAGGATGATGCAGAGGAGGAAGCAGAAGAATCTAAAGCACCTGAAGCAAAGGCCTCTCCTGAGAGTGAGAAAGCAGAGGAGAAGCAGGCCAGCGGAGGAGAAGAAGAAGCAGAGGAAGAGGGTGATAAGAAAGATGACGGAGATGCAGGTAGCGACAAAGGATCCACTGAAGAAAAAGAACCAGAAGCAAAGGAGGAGCCTAAGAAAGTAGAACCAGAGCCAGCAAAGGAAGACAAGAAAGGAAAAGAGGAGAAGGAGGAGCCCAAATCTGAGAAGGAAAAAGCACCTGTGACAGAAACCAAGACAGAGACACCCAAACCAGAATCTCCAAAGAGCGAGAGTCCAAAGAGCGAAAGCCCGAAGAAGGAATCACCTAAGACAGAGGCTCCAAAAAAGGAAGCCCCCAAGACTGAGAGTCCTAAGAAAGAAGAACCTAAGGCAGAACCACCCAAGGAAGAAGCTCCAAAATCAGAGCCACCGAAAGCAGAAACTAAAGAAGATTCCCCAAAGCCAGCAGATGAGAAAGCCGCCAAAAAGAGCGAGCCAGAAAAAGAGCCTGAAGACAAAAAGAAAGAGGCGACCGTGAACGGAGACACGGCCAAGAAAGAGTCCGATAAGAAGGAGGTGATCTCCAACGGAGTGGACGAGAGCCCAACCAAAGATGAAACGAGCCAGAGGGTGGTGATCACCAAGACGGTGGAGACCATCACCACTGGGGAAGGTGGAGTCAAACAAGTCACAAAAACTGTTACCGTCACCGAGAAAGGAGATGCGGTGGAGGAAACCGTCCAGGAGAAGGTGGTCTCCAAAACCGTGGAGAAGCAGGTCGTGAAGGCCACCGAAGCGGAGTAGACCTGAGCGTCCAGCTATAACCGAGTGAAGAGGAACCTTGGAGGAAGCATATCAAGCAATCAACACAAAACTAACATAAAGAAATCATAAAGCTCAACAGATGTATTACATTAACCACACTGAAACAAAAACAAGCATAGAGAGAAGCCATAAGATGCGGCCAGCTAAAAAATGCATGTTGAGTGACAGCTTTAAATGGGTTCTGCTGCATATGCGGTCTGGGACGCCGGGGACTCACTTTCACTTTCGTTCAAACTGCAATACCTGGGGGAGGGGGGCGGTCACTTGAATGTGGCATCTGCATGCCAGCTCAGGGGGGAGCGCGCTCCTCGTCTTTTGAGATAGAAAAATAACCACCTACTGTATGTATGACAGTAATATAAAATACTCACAGAGCGGTGGGGTGTGACATTTACTTGGGATGTAGAGACATGTGTTCTGACACAGTAGCCTTATAAATATTAGCGCGAGGACACCAACTGAGCCAAAAATGTTAAAAAAAGGGACGGAGATGATGAAAATAGCCCATGGTCATATACACTCAGTACACAAAGCAACTAAGAAACTCTTAGCCTTAAACATGCTTTTTACTGTTGTCAGTTATGTTTACCTGATGAGTGCATTTGAAAATAAACCTGTCAGTGCGCACATACATTCTTGTATGCATAGGATTGACTTGAATTCAACTACTTACCGTTAATGAGGTGCTACCGTTTGCAGTCCCATGTCTTTGTTCATCTGAATGAATTTCTCAGCAGCATTTGCTCAATAAACACCATATTAAAATACACTATTTACTTGTCTTGTCTTTTGTCCTCAAGTGTGCATGTAGATTCTTTTTGAGTGTGGTTTACATATTTGCATACTTGGTAAGCGATGAAAAAAATGATACATTAAAGCACTTTTAGTTCAGTTCTGAATGATATCCTATGGAAAAACAATGGATGAAAGTGCCATATACATCCTTAATTTTTAATTTATGGAAACTATTTTTGTAAAATACATTTTAAGTGATTTATTCAACTTGGGGGAAGAAAAAACAGCCATCTCATAAGACACCTAACTCTTGGACAGGTCAGATGACTAAAATGTGACAGTAATGCTGACTCTCCTTAAAACAGGTAATATATGGTGTTTGTTCTATATAAATTTCTATATATATATTTTTAATAAATCTCATCACATTTGATTTCTTTACAAGATCAGCAAATTACAGTTTGCCTAAGATTATTTACATCTATATGCCTTTATTTTTATTGAATGTTTTATCTGTGAAACATCTGCTGAATGCAATTACATGACAGTAATTGCCCATACTAGCAGCTTTATGTGAGAATTTATTGAGGAAATGTTGCTGCATTGCAGGCTGAGAGTGCACCATCAGAGATATATGACATATAATTCTCACAAATACACTGCAACATTAATAATGGGGTGTTCAAGGCATCAGTATTGTTAACTGGCTGTCATTCCATTAAATATTATACATCATTTAAAAACTAACGTGATAAAACTGCGTTCATGCAGTGTTTTGTCTTTTTTATCTATTCAAAGACATTTTAGAATTATTTATATATTCAGCCCAGGGCGTATTTCCCTGATACTGCTACAAACGACTCAGAATATGCACCTCAAGTTTTGTTAACTATTTGTGCAGCACAACTTGTGAAATTAGGACACAACAGTATGGAAATGTATACGGATTCACTAGTCATTTGGGCGTAGTTCTCGATACTGCAGTATAATCTTGTATTGTATGTAACGTACTGCTAATAAGTAAAATACTAAGTCTTTACGAAGAAAAGCTCCTACATTTTACAGATAATAATGACAGTAATGTCTTCAACAACATGACTATTTGGTTCCTTTGCACTTTATTCTTATTCACCTTATTTTTCCCGCAAGGGTGCAGCCATGTGTAAATTTTATCGATCTGGCTTCCGGTCTCCACCTCCAGATATATTTAGCTGTACAATAGCTCGTTTTGCTGCTTAAAGTTGCAGATTGGTGTGTCTTATCATATTATTTTAATGTATTATCTTAATTATGAACGCACTGGTTTGTAGTGCAAACAGTTTTACCGTTTACTGCACGTTGATATTATTTACGTTATTTCCGGAAGTCTCGCAAATAGCCTTACTTCCGCGTTGAAAATAGAAATAGGCCACTACTTGTACACCAGGGTTGCCAACTCACAAACTGACCATGGTCTTGCTACACTAACCATAGTTTAACCATGGTATTTGTAGTAAAACTACAGTTATACAAATGGTAATCAGTGCGCCAAAAACATGGTTACTACACTATTACTATAATAAAACCATGGTTAATTTTCGTTAAGATTAATATGGTTTTCTTGTATTTAACCCTCAGGTATTGCTTACTTATAATGTGATCATACATAACTATTTTTCAGTTAAAATATATGTTATTTTATATGTTTGTTACTTATATTACAATTTGTGTAATATTTGAGTTTAAATAGAGAAAAGGGTTTTAAATTCCAATGCAAAGAGGCAAATTGGAGTCTGGAAAAAAATCATTTTCATTTGTAATGGCATGGTTTACCCACTAGGTACCTGTATGGCTCTTTACTAAATATACATGTATATAGAATATTGCAGGTCATACCTGCTTACTTATTTTTAAGTTTTTCATTTGAATAAATATTTAGAANTGATTAAACACTATATTTTTAAATGTGAAATTTAAGAAGTTAATACCTTACATTCTTTTTTAAATGATACTCGTATAAGTGCACACAATGAATGCAAGCAAATAGTAAATTTAAACCAAGTTTAAAATGGTGCTAAAAATCATTCAGCTGCATTTTTATCCCCTTATATGTACAGTATGTACATATAAATAGATATGGAATCTAGATTGCCACCCCTCCCCCCAACCCAACCCAAAACCCCCACTCCAAAACAACAACAAAAAAGAAATCACACTCCAAGGTGAACTTAAAAGTTGGCAACCCTGTTGTACACGTTAAAAGAAACAAGAAATAACAAAGCTGTAAATTATTTTAAAGCATTAAATCTATGCTTTGAATAATTTGTAACTATTTGTACTAGCTTATGGACATGTGATCTTCTTATTGCTTTCCCTATTTTATTTTATAAATGTTTTGGTATATTATTGTATTTGTTTTGATGTAATTTATGTGTTATTGTCCTTGTACGTTGTTCTAAAATTAAGAAAAATATAACATCTGATGTATGTGCATGTTTATGTACATATATGTTTTCTGCAAAGCACTGTTTAAATGGTTCAATTTAAATAAAGTTTTACTTTTTTAGAGGCCTGTATAAGTACAACGAACGGATCACATGATAGGATAATAGATGCTTCATTTGCATTTTCTATTTATGAAGCTTTCCCACATTAGGCATTCTGCATCATTCTGTCTTAATTGAATTCACAACCTCTTTTTGTATAACACTTAAAAGTGTTGCGTATTCACACTTGACATTTTGAAGTTTCAAATTGGCTTTAAATATCTAAAGGCATTCATAAAATTAAGCAGACATTTTGATCATCAAGAAGCAAGTTTTTATTGCACTGGCAGCAAAGTTTCACTTTTCACAATCTATTGCAAGACTGATGCTTCATTCAAAAATATAATCTACTTCACAAGCATACATTCACTCAGATATGCAGATCATCTCAGTAACATCAGACAGTCATTATGTTTTAAAAGCTGATAAAGTTGACTGTGGTTTCAAACATTGTACTGCAATTTACTCTGAGCACCATTGATCAAGGCATATTGATAGTTACAGACTGAAGGAGAACTAGAGAAGCAGGTCAGGCTACTGATATTTGTGCTGTTATAAGATCTGACTCATCACTTCTTCCCCTTGGGTTTCTCAGCCTCCTCCTTTCCCTTTTCCTGCTTCACAGCTTCCTTTTTCTCACTCTTGGCTTTGTCACCTTCGTCTTTTCCTTTAGGCTTTTCTGGCTCTGCCTTTTCCTTAGCTTTGGGTTTTTCTGGCTCTTCCTTCACTTTTTCCTTTGACTCTGGTTCAGGTGCAGGTTCAGTTTTCTCCTTGGCTTTCTCTTTGGCTGGTTCAGGTTTGACTTCCTCTTTGGCTTTTTCAGCCTTAGGCTCGACTTTTTCCTTCTCTACCTTTTCTGTTTTAGCATCTTCCTCTTTGGCCTTATCAGCACTTGTGTCAGCTTTCTCCTCAGTTTTCTCTGTCTCAGTATCCTCCTCTGCAGCCGCTTCCTCCTCCTCACCCTTCTCTCCCTCTTCCACCTCTCCCTCTTTCTGCTCACCCTCTTCCCCACCTTCCTCTTCTTCCCCTTCCTTTACTTCAGTCTCCTCTTCCTTGTCTCCTTTTTCTTCTTCCTCTGCTGCAGCTTCCTCTTCCTCTGCTCCAGCTTCCTCTCCCTCTGCTTTAGCTTCCTCTTCCTCTGCTCCAGCTTCCTCTTCCTTTTCCTTTTCCTCTTCCTGTTCAGCACCTGTTTAAAACAGTAATTTAGTAATGCACTTCTTGTCAGTATTTAGAATTCTTAATTACGACAAAAGCATCTGAATCTTACCTTCCTCTTCCTCCTCCTTTGTTTCTTCTTCTTCCTCCTCCTTCTTTTCCGCTTCCTCTTCCTTTACTTCCTCCTCTTCTTCTTTCTCCTCTTCTTCTTCTTCTTTCTCTTCCTTGCTAGGACTGGCTGCAGCTTCCTGAGCTTGACTGGATGTGATGGCCTCATCGGCTGAGAGGGATGCACTAACCAGGCGAGATCCAAGCAGGTAGGAGGCGCCAGAGCTCAAGGTGGACAGTGAGAACATGGGTCGGGAGTAGACGGGACCAACAGAGTAGCCACCGACCAAACCTCCAACACCCACGTTGAAGCGAGACTCCTCCCCCTCAAGCAACTTCCTACAAAAACAAAAAAAATCACATGATGTTAAGCATTGACTAAAAATCAAAAAATCTGACATATATCAGCGGTTCTACCTGTAAGCAGCAATCTCAATATCAAGGGCCATCTTGACATTGAGAAGATCCTGGTATTCTTTAAGATATCTTGCCATTTCACCCTTAGTGGCTCGAAGTTCATCCTCAAGGTCACTGATTGTATCCTACAGAGAAAGATGGATGTCAACATGATCGTTTGAGAACATAAATGACCCAAAATATTGGTCACTACTAACCTGCATAGCAGCAATCTCCGAACTCTGCTTGTCCTCCACCTCCCTGAGCTGTTTCTCCAGAGACTCATTCAAGCCCTTGCAGGCATCGATCTCAAGGACACATGCTTGAAGTTGGCGGCGATACTCTCCCGCTTCATCCTTGGAGGTCCTCACTGCGTCAGTATGGTGCACCACGCTCTCCGTCAGGTGGCCCACCTTCCCACGGAACCATTCTTCAGCTGACTGGATGTTCTTGGCTGCCAGCTTCTCGTACTGGGCTCGGATGTCACGTAGGGCGCTGGACAGATCAGGCTTGGCGGCTTCCGCCTCAATGGCGATCTGGGCTCCATATTGAATTTGGGCCTGCAGCTCTGAGATCTCACCCTCGTGGACCTTTTTCAGGAACGCCAGCTCGTTTAGCAACAAATCCACCTTTTTCTCCAGTTCCACTTGAGCCAGAGCACCATCGTCGGCCTCCTTGCGGGCCTCCAGAAGCCTGCCTTCGGCATCCTCGCGAGCGACCACCTCTTCCTCGTAGCTGGCCTGCAGGCTCCGCAAGGCATTTTCCATGCTCTCCCGATGGCTCAGAGCAGCCTGCCTTTCCATGCGCGCCTCCTCGACGGCGGCTCTCAGAGTGCGGACCTCCTGCTCGTACAGGCCCCTCAAGCGGGAAGGTTCAACATGCCTCTGCCTCAGCAGGAGCAGCTCAGCCTCCAGGGCACGGTTCTGCTGCTCTAGTTCGTGGACGCGCTCGATGTAACCAGCGAAGCGGTCGTTGAGCTCTTGCATCTGGGCCTTCTCCTGAGTTCGGACTGCCCGGAATTCGGAGCTTACCTGGGCAGCGTGGCTGATGTCCATGTCCACGGAGCGGCCGGGGCTGCTCAGCAGCAGACCGGCGGAAGTCCGGCCGGGGGAGGCATAGTGGAGGCGGCTTGAGGAGAGAGAAGGGGGATGGGCGGAGAAAGTGGTGCGGGACCGACCGCGCTGAGACACCCGGGGGCTGCTCTCCACATACCAGCGCTTGTAAGAGGACGAGAAGTAGGGATCAAACCCGATGGCACTCATGGCTCCAAGGACAAGCTGCTCTGTGCCTCAGTACCACAGTCAGCTCGATCAGCCTTCAAACTGATCTGCTGCTCCTACCGCAGTCGGTGCAGCTTATATAGCCAGAAAGGAGCTCTGACGCAAGTGATTTTCTAAACTCTGACAATGCAGTATCAATAGCAGAGCGAGAGAGAGAGAGTGAGAGCTATGTGCAGCTGCATGTGGAAGTAAAGGAGTATAATAGAGTTTTGTACAGAAATTATAAGATTTTTGCTCTGAAAGTATCATGAAAGAAAATGCTACATTTATACATATGTACACGCTCTGCGACTGCCACCAAGGTCATTATTTGCATAACCAGCTAAAAATTAAGCAAATCATGCTTTGTCTTAT
>JAHKKF010534663.1:25643-62744 GCA_019740295.1 Labeo calbasu
TTAATTATGAATCTAATTATGGTATGTAAAGGGCTAAAATATATACATACCACATGCAGTTTTCACTGCAGATACGGTGATGAAAGCTGGAGGAAGGGAGGGAGAGGCGGGGGGGGAGAAGTGAGGAATGGTTACAGCTCTATTTTCAGTGCTTTACCTGTGGAAACACACCATTGCCTCCGCTGGATATGAGAGGTATTACATAATATGAAACACATGAGCAAAGAAGTGAATGTTTTTCCTTATGCAGGCTGAATTGTTTTTTGTATGTGTGTGTGTGTGTGTGTGTGTGTATCTAATTTAGGATTTAAATAGTGTTTAAATAGAGTTAACACTTCAATAACTAGCAATAATGAACTTCATAATATTACAAATAAGCTAAATAAGGGTATTTTTATTGTAAACAAATACTCATAAATGTTGCATAAACATGTGACCCTGGACCACAAAACCAGTTATAAGGGTCAATTTTTTTTTGAAGTTGAGATTTATAAATCATCTGAAACCTGAATACATTTTCCTTTGATGTATGGTTTGTTAACATAGGGCAATACGTGACCCTGGACCACAAAACCAGTCTTAAGTAGCACGGGTATATTTGCAGCAATACCGAAAAAATACATTGTATGGGTCAAAATGATTGATTTTTCTTTTATGCCAAAAATCATTAGAATATTAACTAAAGGTCATGTTCCATGAAGATATTTTGTAAATTTCCTACCGTAAATATATCGAAACTTAATTTTTGATTAGTAATATGCATTGCTAAGAACTTACAAGTTGATTTTCTCAATATTTCGATTTTTTGGCACCCTCAGATTCCAGATTTTCAAACAGTTGTGTCTCAGCCAAATATTGTCATATCCTAACAAACCATACATCATTGGAAAAGCTTAATTATTCAGCTTTCACAATATGTGTAAATCTATTTGAAAACTGAAAACTATTTGAAAATCTGGAATCTGAGGTGCAAAAAAAAAAATAAATCAAAATACTGAGAGAATCCTTTAAATTTGTCCAAATTAAGTTCTTAGCAATGCATAATCCCTAATCAAAAATTAAGTTTTGATATATTTACGCTAGAAAATGTACAAAATATCTTCATGGAACATGATCTTTACTTAATATCCTAATGATATTTGGCATAAAAATCTTGACGCATACAATGTATTTTTTGGCTATTGCTACAAATAGCCAAATATCCGTTCTACTTAAGACTAGGTTTGTGGTCCAGGGTCACATATGTTCATTTCTTTAATTAAAATATTATATAAATATTACTTAATGAGATTAAGAAGTTCATTATAGCTAGCTATTAAAAGATCAACAGAATTCTTAAAGGGATAGTTCACCCAAAAATGAAATTTCTGTCATTAATTACTCACCCTCATGCCATTTCAAACCCCTAAGACACTTTGCTCATTTTCAGAACACAAATTAGGATATTTTTGATTAAATTTTAGAGCTTTCTGACCCACCATAGACAGCAACACAACTGAAATGTTTTATGGCCCAGAAAGGTATTAAGGACATCATTAAAATAGTCCATGTGACATCAGTGGTTCAACCGTAATGTTATGAAGCTACAAGAATACTTTTTGTGTGTAAAGGAAACTGATGAAGAGTGTCTAGGCTCGAAAAAAGCTCTCGGATTTCATCAAAAAATATCTTTGTGTTCTGAAGATGAACAAAGGTCTTACGGGTTTGGAACAACATGAGGGTGAGTAGTTAATGACAGAATTTTCATTTTTGGGTGAACTATCTCTTTAAATCCTCAGTGCTGTACTATACATAACGGGGCCTCTGCATTCTCTCTCTCACAGTATTTACAGATGGCCTCTTACCAGCCTCTGTGATCCAAAGCTTACTCTGATCTTTGCACTTTTATTCCACACTTCTCAGTTTAAAAGTCATGTTGCTATTTTGAATCTGTTCATGACCTCTGCCCTTCGAGCAGTGGATAGATATCCGGTCCTCGCTCTTACACATGAGAGTCAGTAGGTCAGCTCATCTGTCATTCTGAAAGTGAAACATTCTGATTGGTTCAAAGCAGAATAGATATGACATTCATGACGGGCTACATACCAGAATGCTATAAAAAGAGCATAGCATTGGCACGCAGGGCTCACTGTCTGTCACAGAGTGTGTGCACAACAGCAAGGAGGGCTGTGTTTGGTGGGTTTAGTCTGGAAAATACTGTAGTGTTACCCAAATGGCTGCTGCTCATCGTCTAGTGATTGTACGCCATGGCGAGAGCTCCTGGAACCAGGAGAACCGCTTCTGTGGCTGGTTTGATGCAGACCTAAGTGAAAAGGGTCTGGAGGAAGCCAAGCGTGGTGCTCAAGCCATCAAAGATGCAGGTATGAAGTTTGACGTGTGCTACACTTCTGTTTTGAAGCGCGCTATCAAGACTCTGTGGACCATCATGGAGGTCACAGACCAGATGTGGCTGCCTGTAGTCCGCACCTGGCGTCTGAATGAACGTCACTACGGTGGTCTGACCGGTCTGAACAAGGCAGAGACGGCAGCCAAGCACGGAGAGGAGCAGGTGAAGATTTGGCGCAGATCGTTCGATATTCCCCCTCCTACTATGGATAAGGACCATCCATACCACAAGATCATCAGTGAGGTAAGAAAAAGAGATCAGATGTTAAAGAGAAATATTAAATATTAAAAACATTAAATAAATGTTAATAAATGGCAAAAATACTTTATATATATATATAGTATTTGTTCAATTATGGTAATAATTATATTCTAATAAATTCTAATAAATTATTTAAATATACATTATATATATATATATATTACTGTATAATAAATAATTGTATCTATTGTATAAATATTAAAACATCGTATAATTAATATGTACTAAAATAAATATAATAAATTAATTGTAGTAATTACAATTGTAATATTATAACAATTGTAATATTATAATAAATTACAAAAGTATATATAAATATTAATTATTATATAATAACAATATAGTTTATAATCACATTTTATAATATACATTGTATATTTTAATGTAATTAATATGTAACAAAATATATGCATATATTATCTTTTAAAATATAATAAATTATTAAAGTATAGATTAAATATAAAACATATAGATATATTAATTACATAATAACAATACATTTTATAATCATATTTTATTTGATATGCTGTATGTTATAATATAATTTATATACATATATAAATTACATAATAACAATAAATTTATACATTAATAAATTTACACATGCTGTATATTATAATATAATAAATATATATAATAATATATATAACATCACAATTATAATATAATAATTATCATATTATAATACATAATAACAATACGCTGTGTANTATTATAATATAATTAACATTTAATTATTATAATAATTATATATATATATATATATATTATAATAATTTCAGTAACAATATTACTATAATTATATTATAATAAATTATATATATATATACACAATACATTTTAATCATATTTTATTTCATACACTGTATATTATAATATAATTAATATGTAATTATTATATTATAATAATTATTATTCTAATAATTACAATTACAATAATACTATAATTATAATATATATTATAATAACATTTTATTATCATATTTTATAAGATACAGTGTAAATTATAATATAATAAAACATATTTAATTAATATTTGCACAATGTTACATAACACTGTATTTTATAATTATAATATACATTGTATGTTATATAATAAAATAAATAGTAAAGATATTTTACAATGTAACAATATATTTTATATTTTAGTTTAATTATTTCATATTTTATATGTTATTATTTTTTCTATTATTATTCTATAAAGTACAACATTAATGTATTTAAAATTATATAAATATATTTAACATTTAAAATTATATATATATATATATAAGTCATTATATATAATTATTATATATTATTATATTAATATATAATTATTAATACATATTTATAAATGTATATATTACATTATTTATATATATATATAAACTATTTATTTAATTCTGCCATAATTCATTGTTGCATATGACACTTTGCTTTTACATCACTCATGTAAACACTGATGCTGGCTTGCCTGCAAGTTCAATCATGTTCCATTCTTATCTTTCACCAGTCAAGACGATACAAGGGTCTGAAAGAGGGTGAGCTTCCCATCTGCGAGAGCTTGAAAGACACCATCGCTCGTGCCCTGCCTTTCTGGAACGATGTTATTGTACCTGAAATCAAGGCCGGCAAAAACGTCATAATCGCAGCCCACGGAAACAGCCTCCGCGGCATCGTCAAGCACTTAGAGAGTAAGTATCATCCCACCTAGCATTTAGTTAACAGACCATTCAGGGACTCAATCGGCCAAGTGACGTGTTACACAATAGAACTTCAAGTTAGCTGAGCAAGTCGAGGAACAGAGACATATAGCATACAGACACAGAACGTGTCTGACCACCAGGCCTCAATGATCCCACATGACACAGAGACTATTTATAACCCTCATTCATACAGAGAAGAGACGAAGAGGTTCCTGTTACAGCCACAACCTTTCAGCAGAAAGGTTCTGCATTCTCCCTCGAGAGTGATGCACTGTAGAAAATAAAGGTCACAGGGGTCAAACAAAGGTCAAGTCTTTGAAAACTTGTTCATCTGTTTCTACAGGCATGTCAGATGCAGCCATCATGGAGCTGAACCTGCCCACAGGCATTCCCATCGTCTATGAGCTGGACAAGGACCTGAAGCCCATCAAACCCATGCAGTTCCTGGGAGACGAGGAAACGGTGCGCAAAGCCATGGAGGCCGTGGCCGCCCAGGGCAAGGTCAAAAAGTGAAGAGTTAACACAAACCCAGAGACTGAAATCTAAAAAGAAAGGGGTGCACTATTGAATCCAAGTCTGTTTGAAGACCACCAAATGAATGAAAGTGAACACACGACATGGACACGACTGTCACGCCTCCCTTCCAAACATTCTCACATTTCATCACCATTTGTAAACCCCCTTGTGTTGGACTGCCCCACTCTGACACAGCAAATAAAAGTGAGCACCATTTTGTGTGCCTCCTTTTTCGCTTGAGTCATTCCTCCCCCTCTCTGCATTAATTCAGGGATTTCAGCAGAACGGTGCGCTGCTGTGTAAGCTGACCCAAAGGGCACACCAAAGAGGTTGCTGAGTTCATTTTGGCAGCCGTCCCGCACTGTGGTGCAGTGGCGGCTCATCTAGCCATAGCTCTCTGCTGCACAGACGGCCCATAATGGTTATGGCATCCTGCCAGCACCACAATTAGCAGCAGCTCAGGTTTGCTTGTGACAAAAGGACAGGGGTGTGTGGACGTGCATGTGTGACGCTCTGTGATTGGAAAAGGACAAAGACGGAACTAGACAGTCGCAGTAGCCCAAAATTGCTCAGGGACTAATTTATTATGCAGGAAGACTAATTTTAGGATGAGCCTTTGGTACTGACAGCATAGAGTAACCTATAATTTAATATATTTTTTAAGCATTGATCCAAAAATAAAAGCTAATGACATTACATACAAAGCTAATTACATTACTAAAAAATAAAGAAATAAAAGCATAAGTAGTATATATATATATATATATACAAAGGATATACACAAATTCCAAATGATATATAAAATATATAAACTGTACACATTTATAATAATGCATAATTGGCTCTTTTTGCTCTAATTGGCTCTAATTGGTTTGTTGCTGGTCTAACATAGAGTAATTTTATTTTAATCTATTATTTAAGCATTCATCCAAAAATTAAAACTTATATTACCAACAAATAAAATAAACATAATATTTAACTACTTAATGTTTTTAAAGAGGTCTCTTCTGCTCACCAAGCCTGCATTTATTTGATCCAAAGTACAGCAAAACACTTTTGAAGTATTTTTACTATTTAAAATAACTGTTTTCTATTTTAATATATTTTAAAATGTAAGTTATTCCTGTGATTTCAAAGCTAAATTTTTAGCATCATTACTCCAGTCACATGATCCTTCAGAAATCATTCTAATATTTTGACTTGCTGCTCAAAAAACATTTATAATTGTTATTATTATATTGAAAACAGCTGAGTAGAATTTTTTCAGGTTTCTTTGATGAATAGAAAGTTCAGAAGAACAGCATTTATCTGAAATCTAATTATAAATGTCTTTATTTTGATCAATTCAAAGCAACTTTGCTAAATGAAAGTACTAATTTCTATAATTTCTTTCCAAAAATAAAAAAAATGAAAATTATACTCACTCCAAGCTTTTGAATAGTATAGTGTATAATGTTACAAAAGCTTTTTATTTCAGATAAATCTTTCTATGCATCAAAGAATCCTGAAAAAATGTACTCAACTGTTTTAAATATTGATAATAACAACAATAAATGTTTCTTGAACAGCAAATCAGAATATAAGAATGATGTCTGAAGGATCATGTGACACTGAAGACTGGAGTAATGATGCTGAAAATTTAGCTTTGATCACAGAAATAAATTACCTTTTAAAATATATTCTAATAAAAAGCAGTTATTTTAAATAGCAAAAATATTTCACAATATTACCGCTCTTTTGCTGGATTTAAAAAATGCAGGCTTGGTGAGCAGACGAGAGTTCTTAAAAAAAAAACATTAAAAATCTTTTTGACTTGTAGAGTATATAGAATTTGTATACATATATAATATCATATAATTGCCTATTATATATTAATATATACATATACATTTTTATATTAATTTTACCTTAAAACTTATATTACCAACACATAAAAAAGATATATAAAATATATAGTTGCCTATTATATATAATTATATACATATTTTTTATATACATATACATTTTTATATAAATTTGTACCTATTTTACCTGTTTTTTTTTTAGTTTACGCTGGTTTGGTGCTGGTATTACTGATCGATGATGTTGCCATGTTGTTCAGTAATTAAAATGTTTTTTCTGATCAAGCTGGGTGTCTAAGTACTCAGGAAGGGCTGCCAGAATATCACAATCCTAAACACAATTTAGGATATGAGATAAGACACAAATAAGCTTTTAGCGAGCCATCAAATTTTAGATGCATCACTTCTAACAGCAGTGCTACAAAAGGGCAAAGTATGAAGTGCAAATTGTGTTACAGTGAATTGTACTGTTCTGATACTGTTAAGCAGTGTCATGGTGCAATGACAATTTATCTAAGAGAATGGGTGAGTGTCCAAATTGCTTTACTACATCAACCCAATACTGCCATCTATTGTTTAACCTATAGTATTACATAATTTTCTGATTCGATATAGAAAGTAAAAAGCACTGGGAGTAAGTACGTCTTAAATTTTATTTAACAAGTTTTATTTCAATCTATTTGGGAAATCTTGTTTTGCGGAGAGGGCAGTCATGAACTACAGAGGCAAAACAAATACTGGAAATGACGGTTAACTGGCAAGCAACAAGAAGTGGCATCTACCCTATTACAATAAATGTTTATAGGTTTTAGTCTTATAAAACTAGATTTGTTTGGCCAAAATTTTTTTTGATTTGTAAAGTAGGATAATTAACCACTGTAAATTCATAAAGTAAACCATGTGAATTCAGCACAGTGAGGATGTTTTTTGTGGGTTACTGTTCACACAAAAAACCACAAACGTTCTTACTTCCTCTCAGTAAATTCTTACTTCCACAGTCAGTGACTGTTCTTGATAGGTGGAGTCATTATTGTTGAAGATAAGAATTCTCTCCTCAGGCACAGGGTGAATTCCAGCTCTCTGGGTTAGGTTGACCTCAGGAGTGGTGAGATGTTTCTACTTGTCGCTCAGTGAGCCGATTCTTGGAAATCACTTGCTGTGATGTTTCTGAGATACACTGTACTTCAGTCCTGTGTGAAAGACAGAAACAGAAGATTCTCAATGAAAAGAAAAACTATTAAAAGGTCCTCTAAGCACAATATTTATTTTTTTTTTTTTAGAATACCACACATAACACGTCCCTGGCATATATTGCTAAAAAAAAATTAGCCTTGGCTCAGTAAACAGCAATAATAAACAAACAAATAAATACAATCTCTGAGAGCCAGTCCACTTTTTAACCAATCTTCCTGTCAACCACTTTGCTCAGGTGAGGCAATTTCGATGACTATGTTAGTCTAAATGTTTATGGTGGTTTTGGCCCTGCTAGCATATTCGCAATCTATATTAGTTCGTCTCTAATCTATGTGTGAATTAATAAGTAGGCTACCCTGTTGAAAAAAAACAAAACAAAAAAAAACCATCTGGTTAGGTATGTTTTGAAGCATGGCAGCTGAATTGAGCTGGTGTAAATTGGTCCTTAGTTGGCCATGAGCTGGTTTAAACTGGTTCGAGCTGGGTATGAGCTAGTCCTAAACAGAAGCTAATTGCTTAGGACCGGCTCAAACCAGCAAATTATGAGAAGGCCACCATCTGAAAAACAGATACACTTTATCCAGTTCTATATTGTCGACAGATCGTTGTTCACTCCGATATAAATTAAAGTAGCTTTAGAGTGAATTTCCTTGCAGTCCTAAATGTTAAGCACCTTAAATCTTTTTAATCTTTTGAAGGTTAAATCTTTGAAGAAAAAGAATAACCAGTTTTGTTAAGCTACCTGATAGCAGGATGAGGATGAGCAATAAAAATGAAAATACAGTATATAAACGGATCCCATGGTAGTTTGTATAACATCATTGCTAACTAGCCCAATATTATTTTCAGTGTTAGAGATCTTGCTCATTTTAATATCTCCAACAGTGGTGAAAATAGGGCCATAGCCGTGTAATTATTGATTTAACTATTGATTGATTACGCCTGTGGGTCAATGGCGGCGCTGGGCGATTATTTGTGTCTGGGTGAGAAGAGATTTACCACAGATTTACTACAAATTCAGCGATTAAACTATTATAAGTGTGGCAAAACCATGGTTAATTTGTGTCTACCATGTTTGTTTGGTTTTATTTGTAGTAAACCCATCGTTTATTTCCGCTCGATTATTGTTATTATACACTTTAACGTTTCTTTTGCCAAAACTCTTAAGGCTATATAACATAAGTTATATACCTAACCAAACTGTGTTATGAGAAACTTGCCTAGATAATAGATGTGGTGCAAGAAGTTGTTTTGAGCAGTAGTAGCCTAGTCCTGACTGAAACATATGTTCATTCATCAGCAGATGGCGATATTTCTAAAAGATTTCTCGTGTTGTAGCACTATCGCGAGAATCACGAAACGAGACTTTTTAGGCACTTGTACATTTTACTCGTAAGATGGAGTGTTTTCTATCAAGAACAGTTCTGAAAAACATTCTGCTTGAATCCTTAATGTCTATGGCTCTATAAACGAGCTAACAAGTCTCAAAACCTCATGAAAAAACTGGCTTAAATATAGAATCCAAATAAAAAGACGTTAGTGCATTGATGTGTTGTAAAGTGTCCCTGAAGTGGAAAAGCGCTATAAATAAACTTATTACTATTCATAACTTAACCTTCTGTGAAAATTAACCATGGTTTTACTACAAATAAAACAAAAAAAACAAGGTTATTGTATTTAAACCATGTTAACCACATGTGCAAATTAACCATTGTTTTTCACTAAACATAGTTCAACCATGGTATTTGTAGTAAAACTGTGGTTATACAAATGGCAGTCAATGCGCCCAAAAACCATGGTTACTATACTTTTACTATAATAAAACCATGGTTAGTTTTCATAAGAGTATTAACACAGGCTGTATGTTTAAATGCTATGTTTAGAATAAGAATTTTTTTATAGGACACCTGTGACCCTGGACCACAATACCAGTCATAAGGGGTAATTTGTTGAAACTGAGATCTATACATCATCTGAAAGATGAATAAATAAGCTTTCCATTGATGTATGGTTTGTTAGGATATGACAATATTTGAGATACCACTATTTGAATATCTGGAATCTGAGGGTGCAAAAAAAATCTGAATATTAAGAAAATCGTCTTTAAAGCTGTCCAAATGAAGTTCTTAGTTTTGATATATTTATGGTATATATTTATGTATTTTTGGCTATTGTTACAAATATACCCTGGTTTTGTGGTCCAGGGTCACTTATAGTTATCCACAAGTCTAGAGATGTTGTCAGTTTTTGTACCACAGCTTTTCAGTCATCAGACTCCCGTCTGGGCCTGTTATTTCTCACATTGGATACATTGTACAACACTTATGTTCAGTGTTTACAAAGGTTTCTATCTATATGTTAAACTGAACTGTAGATAATACCAGGCTGCAGATTATGTATTATCATAATAGTGCTTTTAACCTGCTGATTGTAACATTATCCTCATTTTAGTTTCTTATTAGGTGAGGGCATAAGGTATAGAGAGAGAAGCAGAGATGAGCAAGATCTCTCGGGCTTGAATTAAGCCCCGGTTCTGACTCCATATCTGACCCAGATCCCACAGAGAGCCAGTGGGGAGTCACGATAACTCAACATGTCCTCGTTTCCACAGCAGAAGGCAGCGGCGTATGTCCTGTAAATGTTTAATCGTCAGCACTCCCAAATGGGCCGTGAAGATTCTGGAAGGGATCGGGATTGATTTAATGCAAAGATAACATTCTGCTAACATTTACTCTGCAAAAGATACAGGTGATGATTAAATATACTATTCAAATGTTTGTTTGTCAGAGTAGCTAAAAAGGTGAATAATGATGGTTTCAGCATATGCTGTTTAGGTAGGTTTTGAAGCATGGATGCTGGTCCTTAGCTGGTTTAAGCTGATCCTAAACTGGTCCTGAGCAGGAGGGACCAGCTTTCTTTTATGCCAAAACTCATTAGGATATTAAATAAAGATCATGTTCCATGAAAAAAAATTGTAAACTTCTAAGCATAAATATATCAAAACTTAATTTTTGATTAGTAATATGCATTGCTAAGAACTTAATTTGGACAACTTTAAAGGCTTTTGTTTTTGTTTTTTGCACCCTCAGATTCCAGACTTTCAAATATTGTCCTATCATAACAAACCATACATCAGTGGAAAGCTTATTCAGCTTTCAGATTATGTGTAAGAATTATCCTTGGTACAGGCTGATAATGAGCTAAAATGGGCCTTCATCGACCTCTGTTTCAGTAGTCCAGTGATGGTTTTCAAAAAGAATTTCTTTCAATCCTAATGAGTGATATCGAATTTAATTATGCTAAATTTAACTTTGCAGAAACTTGCAGATGAAGAGGACTCACAGTAAAAGATGTGAAAGTTGTGGTCTTGCTGTATTATACTTTTAAAATATGCTTTCTATATTGGTATGTTTGAAACAACCATATACGTATTCTAAAAAAATATTCAACAACACTGCATGCTCATGTGTAATAGATTTAAATGTGGACAGACTCGCAGTTTTTATGTGACATATGCTGTACTGTTGATTTTATTCAATTGATATTTCCATTCGGTCATGCATTACATAACTGAACACAACACAACCAGTGCTTTTTAAATATAATCAATCATAAATCAGCCTTTAAATAATAGTTCTGGCAAAAATTCAAGTGCATAATCCATAATAACATTTCATCCAGTCCTCTTACATCCACTGACATATTGGTTTAAAATTGGTCTTGGACTGTTTTGTTTGTAAACAGTGCATATTTCTCTCCTAATTCAGACAACTTTTTCACTGACTAAAGAAATAATATGAATAGAGGATTTTTATTTTAGCCAGAAGCAACAGTTTGAGATTACAAAAAGATTAATTTAATACAAAAAAGCACTTTACTGGAGTTGTTTTGATTACTTGTGGATTATCGTGATGTTTTATCAGCTGTTCGGACTCTCATTCTGACAGCACCCATTCGCTGCAGAGGATCTATTGGTGAGCAAGTAACGTAATGCTAAATTTCTCCAAATCTGGAACCTGAGGGCCTGAGATTGAGTACATTTTTTACATCTTTTGGGTGAATTATTCCTTTAACAGATTGACAAGTAAATTATATGTAATAAATCTGGAGTCTAATCTGCAATTTTTACAAAATAAATAAAAAAATAAAGGTTTGGGATCAGTAAGACTTGTAGTGTTTTTTAAAGCAGTCTCTTATGCTAATCAAGGCTGCATGTACTTCATCAAAAATACAGATAAAAACAGTAATATTGCAAAATGTTGTTTTTATTTTAATATACTTTAAAATATAATTTCTTCCTGTAATGCAAAGAGGAATTTTCATCAGCTGTTACTCCAGTCTTATGTGTCACATGATCCTTCAGAAATCATTCTAATATGCTGATTTATTATTAGAATTATCAATGTTGGAAACAGTTGTGCTGCCAATTTTTTTTTTTTTTTCTTTTTTGGAACCTGTGATTCTTTTTTTCAGGATTCTTTGATAAATAGCAAATTAAAAAGAACAGCATTCATTCCAACATATAAACCTTTTCTAACAATGTAAATTTGTGCTATCACTTCTTATGAATTTAACATCCTTGGTGAATAAAAATATTTTCTTTCTAAAAAAGAAAATAAAAATGTACTGACCCCCAACTTGAAAAGTAGTGTATATTGTTAGAAAATCATTCTATTTTAAATAAATGCTGTTTATATATATATATAAAATGTAGATTATAAATCTGATTCAACTGACAAAGTCCACTTCTCCTCCTACAAGCTCCCTTCAATAAATATTAGTAAATAAATATCGAAGCCCAGCAACAATTGCGCAATTTGCTTTATTTTTAGCTCCTCCATTGCAGTGTCTGTCAGGATTCCAAAACAGATCACAGTCCTGGGGTAATGGTTTGATGCTGTCAAGTTTATCTGCACCTGTTTGTAAGAATCTTTAGACCAACACAACCACTAAAACCCATAAGAAACATTAATGTCTAAAAACTTTAAAAAGCAGGTCATATAATTTTACATTCTATTTTAGAACTGATTACATCGTTTACACACAGAGATCACTTTTGAGGTGAAGTGATTCATTTCTACAGCACCATAATATAATTTCATTCCTCCCATCTTTAATCATTTACATTGACTCAACAAATGTTGTTACGTCCGGTTAGTCACTCCATTGACGATTGACATAAACTAGTCTGATCCAGTTTGCTGCTTATTCTGACTACCACCCATTTTATGTGAGAAATCCAAGATTTGCAATCAATTTAGCTGTAAATTTGACTCATCACACTATAGCCGTAGAAAAATGATGGATCTGTTCAAACTAGAGTCATATTTGTTGGTTACAGTGGCACAGAAATTACGCACTTTACCTTTAAATAATATTTTTACTTATCTGACCTCCAGGTTGTCTACAGACTTTCCCCCAAATATTCCTTTGTCACCAGTTGCTACAGAGTGCTCTTAAATAGCCGAGGCAGACTGCCATGATGAATCCATGCCAGCAGACAAGGAAACACAAGCAAATACTTGTGAAAAGAACCTGAGCCATGAGGAACCCATTTTGCATCTAATCACATAACCATTTCGTTTGAACTGTTGTGATGTTGATGCAAACATTATGTCAAGGTCACAGACTTATATACTGAAAAAGAAGAGCTCCTGATTTACTGAAGAAAAAGCAAAGCTTGACCTTCATAACTTTCTCTAGGTCATCACAGTACGGGGTTTCTTTTTTTGGCCACTTCATTAAAATTCTTTAATTATGTCTTGTCTCCAGGGCACAGTCACAATCACAACTGGTGCTAATAAAAAATTCAAGCGAGATGGAGTAACCAACCTCTCGCTCCAGATTCTGAACACTGTCTCTAAACAGGCTGTTACGTCACCGTTTGGTTGAACAAAATGTCTGTAGAAACAGAAGCTTTGAAATGACCCACTTTAAGACTCAGAAAGCTCCAGAAGGATACTTGAACTTCTGTTTACAGGGTTCCCGTTCTATTTAAAGACATCGTTCACACAAGAATGAAAATCCTGTCATCATTTACTCACCCTTGAGTTGTAACAAACCTGTATGAGTTTTTTTTTTATACTGACATAGATAAGATATCTATGTCTATCTATATTTTAAAGTATATATGTAAAGTAGCTGATGGTACTTCCATACTATATAAGTCAACGACTACTGTCAATTGTTTGGTTACCAACTTTTTTTTTTTTTTTTTAAGTATCATCTTTTGTGTTCAACAGCTGAAAGAAATTCATACAGATTTAAAACAACTTGAGGATGAGCAAATGACACATTGTCATTGTTGGATGCATTTTTCCCTTTAAGTAGTTCATTTTCAAGACCTTTTAATGAGCAGCCATTTGTGATTACTATTTTTTTTTTTAGAAAGTGATGTAGCAGAAACTTTCAAATTAAGATTAAAAAAAGTATTCACAACGTAAATGTATGAAACATTTTAGAACTACACTACCAGTCAAAGGATTTTTTTTTTTTTAAACAAGTCTCTTCTGCTCACCAAGCCTGCATTTATTTGATTCAAAGCACAGCAAATATTTTTACTATTTGAATATATTTAAATATGTATTTTATTCCTGTGATCAACGCTAAATTTTCAGCATCACTGCTCCAGTCTTCAGTGTCACATGATCCTTCAGAAATCATCCTAATATGCTGATTTGCTGTTCAAGAAACATTTATTATTGTTATCAATATTTAAAACAGTTGAGTACATTTTTTTTTCAGGATTTTTTCATGAATAGAAAGATCCAAAGATCAGCATTTATCTGAAATAAAAAGCTTTTGTAACATTACACACTATACCATTTAAAAGCTTGGAGTCAGTTTTTTTTTTTTGGAAGGAAATTACAGAAATTAATACTTTTATTTAGCAAGGATGCTTTAAATTGATCAGAAGTGATGATGAAGACATTTATAATGTTACAAAAGATTTCTATTTCAGATAAATGTTGTTCTTCAGAACTTTCTATTCATCATGGACACCTGAAAAAATTATATTCAGCCGTTTTAAACATAATAGTAATAAAATGTTTTTTTGAGCAGCAAATCAGAATATTGGAATGATTTTTGAAAGACCATGGAGTAATGATGCTAAAAATTCAGCTTTGAAATCACAGAATAAATTACATTTTAGAAAATATTAAAATAAAATAGAAAAGAGTTATTTTAAATATGAAAAATATTTTAAAATGTTACTGTTTTGCTGTACTTTAAATCAAATAAATGCAGGCAAAAAACACTAAAAATCTTACTGTTTAAAAACTTTTGACTGGTAGTGTATATTAAATTCTATATCATCATATTTGAAAATCAAATGTTAGACTCCCCTAACATTTCCAGGTTTTCCATAAGTCCATATACACAGAAAGTTGTTCATACACTCAACAGAGTAGTAGACATAAATTTTATTTACTCTGTACATAATGGGTAATACCAGCGCGGGTGTTAACCATGGGAAATATTATTAACATGTAAATGATGTAAGAAAATAAAAGGCACAAATTTTCATTTGGAACGAATGAGACCACATAGATAGTTTCTATTGTGGAACAATAAACAGTAATACTGTTAAAGCCTTAGGAAAAAAAGAAAAACTTAAGTATTTAAACCCTTAATTTATTTTAGCATTTCTAAAAGATATGGGTTGGTGTATTGCTTAATATGAAGGTTTAGCCTTAAATTGATGCTAGGGATGTAAACCAGACAAAGGTGAATTCATTTCAAAAAGGAAAACAGACAGAATTAAACGACATGACATGAAGCAGCATTTAACCTAAGAGGGAGACCCCTCTCGGCCAGAAGGTCATGCACAGAGGCCACCAGCAGGCTTTTTAAATCCCTTTTTAGAAAACGCCAGTTTATTTCAACACACAGTAAATGCTCAATTCATCACCTGGCTAATAAAAGAAACGGATTACAGATGGACAAAACCTAAAAGTTGTGTTCATGTCAGGTTACTGAATCAAATTTGGGCAGACACTGACTTTGTGATGTGCAGCAATGTCATGAAACGCAGCAAGATCCAGACTTTACTGCATGGGAAAATCAGACACTGAATCCAGTCCTCAAGAGATGAGCTCACGATTGCACAGGTGACATTTCCAGCTTGTCCAAAGGAATAAATGAGGTGCTATTTACTCTCCCCAGACCCAATCTCGCATCTAAAGCATCACAACCGGATGCAAAAAGCTCTGCAGGCAAGCCCTTCACCATTCGAAAGATCCCCCGAGAGTCTAGCCACAACCATCTAGCTATGCTACTACTGCAATTTACAGATAAGTTATTATGGCACAAATAAAAAGGCTACAGTAGACTAGTCCCACATACTAGTTGAGGAAAAAAAATCATTTTAACTGGTGAGTCTGTTTCTAAGGTCTAAAACCTGCCATTGCAATACCCTACCTTTATCTTCAAGTCATGACTGTTACCAAAAGTCAGATCAGTATCGCTAGGACAGTAACAAAAAAAACAAAATAAAAGATTTTGGGTAAACAGTTGGCAACGAGAGGGTTTAATGATCCTTATTTCCCTTTCTTAACACAACACAATTAGCTCGCAAAAGACAGAAAACTGCAGGAGAGTGGCAAGAAGGCTCAGGTCATGTTGAAGGCCTCGTTTCACCTTGTCACAGGTACAGATGGCCGATGTGTGGAAGGAACAGAATATTACGGGCAGACACAAAAACAAAATACTGATTCGCCTGTAACCAGGTGAGGGCGATTAAGAACCGTTTGATTTCGGAGCTGTAAACAGTCAGAAGCCACGCAAATGGTTTGCTTGAGAAATGCGCCACGGCTGAGCCCCAAGGCAGGCAAGCGGAACACCGGTGGTGACTTGACGGGGCGGCCGGCGAACTGACAGGGTGCAGACAGCGCATGGCCCAGATCATTCGCTCTCGTCTGGGTTTTGGGGGTCCAATATTTTCACATGGGTGAAAGGGAATAAACCTCTCCGGCCATTTACCTCTCCTTCCCACTGACCGCTGATGTTCATCCTAGTCACTTTCACAATGTCGCCCACCTACAAAAAAAAAACAAGCAGCATGTTATTCACCATTTAGCATGACAGAGAAATGCAATTGGCTTTTTAAAAAGTCCCGTGAAGGCTCTGACATTTCCTCAAACCCTAATCTATAAAATTCAGAGTAAGCCTGGGGAAAAGATTACGTCCTACCCACCAGAAATCAGATCCAAGGAACAAAATATTTTTGCATAAAGCAGTACAGACTGGTTTACACTCATTAAAACTGATGAAAATACCACTCTTATCTAAAATCATTACGGAAGCATTATAAAATTATCCTTTTGACACCAATTTTGCATATGAACCAACTCAAAATGCTTTAAATAGCTGTTCTAAATCAGATCATTTTGCTTTAGGCCATAACAAACTGTGTCATAATCCTCGCTTTCATATACAAGCTGCACTCGTATGTAAAGTACAGCGGACAGATAGAAAAAAAAAAAAGGGGCCAAATGACAAACTAAATCTGCATCCATGAGTTTCTCCACCTTTTTTTCTTCACCTACCCGAAACAACACATTCAACGACACATTCTCAGGCTAACTCAGACATTGCTTATGTAATGTTTTCTACAAATGGACAAGGCTTTGCAAGTAGAAACGGATAGAGTGGTGCTGGAACTTGTCAGGTGGGATGACTAAGTATGGAATTTCATTCTAGGCACTGAACAACCCAGCCAACAATAAATTCTACAAAGAAATGGACACAAAATAAAGCCTCCCCACTCAAAAAATGATCAGTTACTGAAAAGAGAGTCTCTACAGTTCTTAGAGAGAATCATGCAAATTGATGCAAACTCATGCAAATGAACGAAAAAGATCTAACGTATTAAAAACACTTTAGATACTAAGCTTTATTTTCTCCTAAAGCATAGGTCTTTATTTTCTCCTAAAGTCGATAGGTCTAAGGAAAGTCCCTCAAAAACATAGAACTGAGCTGACAAGTGTGTCATCAAAAGAAAATATTGGTCATTTCACATTTCCATGCCATCAGCACCATCTGACCAAAAGTAACGAAGGGTAAAAATCCCTTTAAATGTTTTATAATCTTATGAGGCATAAAGAAATAGCTTCATTAGGCATCTACGGAAGCCAGTGCTGCAACTTGTTTTGCTATAAATCAACTAATAGATTAGCCAGCAAAAATCTATGCTTGCTGAATAACCTTTGGAAGTTAGTAAACTGAAGGAAATAAATGAATGTGTAAGTTCATATCATCCCTCATTAATAAAACTTGCAGATTCACCTCGTCTGGTGCCAAATGCAAATTTTGGTTTAGGGAAATCCATAATTTAGCCTACCTCCAGTGCTAAGGCAGTCTTGTCGTATGCGCACGGCACTCGTTTCTGGATCGCCTTCGCCATTACTGGCCCGTTCTGCACGGAAGGCAGTGGGTTGATGATGGCGCCAGGTGTGTTGGGAGGAATGGGCGATGGAGTCTGAGGCTGAGCATAGGCGTGTGCCGGCTCAGGTATGCCGTAGCTGTTGGAATTGCGTGAACCGTGGCCGGGTTGACCGGGATGAGGCGAAGGCCTCACCAACTTTTCTACATAGGGAACGGGAATCATGCCTACTCGGCCTTCTTTGTTCTTGGCACTCCACCACTGCTCCTCAGGCTTGTCTAGAATAATTAGGATTTCACCCTTCTTGAAAGGAAGGTCTTCAGCATCGCTACCAGTGAAGTCATAAAGAGTCCGCACATACTCCTGGTTCTCATCTCCAAGTCCTCCGGATGGCTGAACAGGACCACTGGGCAGAGGGGTATTGGGGTACCTGTGATACAATTGAATAATCAACAACAAAAGGCAGGTTTTAACAGGATATCAAAGGGGAAATGCTTGAATCCACTTCTTGCTAGGCGGTTAGTCTTTTGTAATATTCAATCCACTACTGAATGTGCACTTTCACATGTACAGTTAACTTCCTGGTATTTTGAATAGGAATGACTGAATTTCTTTTTATTGCACGGCTCAATGAGTACATGCTAAAACACACAGGAAGGAAATTGAGGGGAATTACAGACATGTTCAGCTATCCATTTTTATCTTTACAATAATATGAGAATAAGAATGAATATGAAGAACAAGTAGCAAAGCTATGGCAAGCTGTTTTAACAATAATTAATGTAAACTATTTTTTGTGACTAGCATTTTATAATCACAAGTAAGTTAGACAATAGTGATCAGTACATTTCCTGATTTACGATCAGCTTATTAGCTTGCCAAGATTTCAGGCAACACCAATTTTGAATGGAAATGTAAAACTGTAATTAATAGTCTTGACTTTTGTCAGTTTAACTGACTACATGCCTTTAACTAGCCACGTGACTTATATTGTGTGACCCTGGACCACAGTCTTAAGTAGCAAATTTATATTTGTAGCAATAGACAAAAATACATTGTATGGGTCAAAATTATACATTTTCCTTCATGCCAAGAGGATATTAAATAAAGCTCATTTATTAAGCTTTCAGATGATGTATTACTCTCAATTTCAAAAAATTGACCCTCATGACTGGTTTTGTGGTCCAGGGTCACAGGGTCAGTTTCTGTGAAGCTAAGCAATGGTTTTGTTAGCTACAAACTTCTGTGTTTTTAGTTTTACTAGTACTTATTCATAAGATAACAACACTTAACAGATACTAGTATCTTTCTAATCGCTACTAGCAATATTTCTTATCTCACTAGTTACAACTGCTTTTTATACTTGTCATATTAAATCATGTAAAACGTTTCCATTTTGACTGTTTAATTAATAAAAAACACTTGTATCAGTATAAGTATCTAATATATAGTCACTAGTGAATTTGAAAGATATTTAACTATTAGATTAAAATAAAAACGAGAACTAGTAACGTTAAACAGATCCTAGTTTTTAATGAAAGAATGTTTGGCTTGCCATAGAACATAAGGGGAGGGAAATGCACATTAGTGAGAAGAGGGGTGGATGATGTGACGATGTCAAAACGAAATGAAGCTCTTACCTTGGTGCTGGCTCTATCAGGGTGGTCGTATCCAGATAATGTATTTTATAGAACTCCAAAAGGCCAGGAAGATTATCAAACTCTTGGTCGCCTATCTTGAATCTCTTGTTTGGCAAAGAGTTGATGATATAGTGAGAAACTTTGGAGTTCTCGGACACTGACAGTACATAATCACCAGGGCAGGTGGATGAATCTCGCACCAAAAACATCCCGTGTCTCTGTCCCTGTAGCCTATTCTGCGCCTCCTGTCTCGAAACCGGCCCGAAATACCAGCTGGCTCGGTCCGTGGAGTCGAACCGTGCAGACGACATGTTTGCTCAAAATACAAGTGTAGCTGATGTATTCGAAAAAGAAAACAGGAAGATGCAATAAATTAAAACAACAAATGCCTATTCTTACAAGCGAACACACACTTCTTGATTTTTGATCCGACAGTCCTACTGAACCGCAACCTGACGTTTGACCAGACAGGCTGCGACTGGCGTCAACCAACTTTGATGCATAGCTAAATTTCCACCAACACAAGAATCACGGCGGGATTAGAACAGGTTTAAACAACCCTAAAAGTTCGCAACGAACCAAAAAAACGCGTATTTAGAATTAAAGTTCCCCTTTCCGCTCTCTCTTCCGTGAAAGTAGCTGCAGCTTATGAGACAATATAACGCGTTAGCCAGCTAGCCGTCTTCAGTCACTGTCCGCTCAGGATGAGGCAAACAACGCCATAATATGTTAATAAATCGCTCTGCATGACGATTCAAGGCGACATATGCCAGTCGCATCCAACAACGAGTCCTTCTTCGTGTATTACGCCAAAGTACAGAAGAGTTTTGTCTCTTATTTAGACTCCCAGCAGACTTCGAAGGCTGTAACAAAAATGGCGGCCCGCAACACGTCTTCACACACAACGAATTCTGTATCGCAACAGAAAGTTTCCTTCCTGCGCGGCACTCCCCTATATGAGGCACGAAGCTGCCACGCGACAAGACGACCGAGAGGATTTCTTAAAATTTCTGTTTGTTGTGTTTTCCGTTCCTTCCCAGGATTGGTGTAAAAGCTGCTTCAGCTCCCCACACCGTCCGAGAAATGGCGTCTGGAGGGCGGATCTGCGCGCGCTCCCGGTCTGTCTGATCACCCGTCACGAACGCCTCGGGTGGCTGTTACTTGAAAGGAAGAATAGAAAGAGTGGCGTGCAGAGGCGCGGCATTTCAAATGCTCTGAACCGCGGATAACGAGGAATATAAGGCATTTATGTCATTTATGTACTAGTTGTGGATGGCCCACATCTCATCTGGAGACCTGTTGTTGACATAGCAATTGAGTTGTAAAAATGCTGTTTTTACTAGGCCTACTTACATAAAAGTACACACCTTTTTCTTCCTGTAAAAGTGGGCGCTGTCATTTGCAAATTTTATGGGTCTGGCTTCCGGTTTCATGCATCCAGCTATTTTTTGGCTGCTTGATATTCTGATATTCAGTGGTGTAACTTTGTTTTAAAAAGTTTTTTTTTTGGTGTTTTAGCATTCATCAGTTATCGTATATGCAGAGCAGGGACACCATTCATGTTTTGTTTTGTGATTTATCACATAGAATAGATAGTCTCCACAATTTTTAAGCACTGGAGACTGTGCAAGAGCCACAAGAGAATGTTCTGTCACTAAAAACATTGCACCGAATGATTTTAAAAACAACAGATTCCAGCAACAGATCACAGCTTATTTAACAGAAACAAATGTCATAGGGTACAACAGGGCTAAAGGCACACCCTAAATGTATGTCTAATACATGTTCATGTAAGTTAATACATGTTCAAAACAATCACTTTAGCAAAGTTTGTACTGTTTTCTGTTTATTTTGATAAATAAAATTATTTTTTGTTCAATAAATATATTGTCATTAAAATATGTTAACATAAAACATATTTTAAAAGACAGAAACAAAATAATTTCTGAAAGCAATGAAGAAGATCCCATACTAACTGAATATAGATTTACAGTAGTAACAACAAATGATATTTTATTCTATGATATGATTGTTAAATATGATGGTTTCATTCTAAACATGGTAATTATCTCTAAGATGGACACCCAACATAATATATGATATTTACCATCTGAATCTAACAATGTCATGTCAACAAATGGAAAAGTCAGCTTTCTATTAATTATCATGTTAATTATTTTGCCTTTTTTTATTCTTTTGTTATTTAAAAACTGTTGCTTTAATTATCTTAAACAAAACTGAAAATCATCAGGAAGACCTTTGTCTCAAGATATATTCAAAACTTTTAGCGATTCTCATTTGCTACTTAAATCTACAACAGTTTTAAAAACACCAAATATTAGGTCTAAGATCAGGCAAATTTGCATGTGCACCTTGAAAAGCGGATGTTTTGGAAAGTGCTACGCCACATTTTTCTGCCATCAGTGGTTTAAAGTAAAATAATATTGCAGGCGCCATTTACCCCAGGGCGCCTTTAGCCCTGTTGTACCCTATATGTTCCATCTGCATCAGGTATGTACTTGTCATGAGATGTTTTAAAAAAGTGATGGAGACAATATCGACTATGGCAAAAAGTGGTCGGGACATGTCCCACTCATCCCACACATAAATTACACCTATATTGATATTGCAAATGGGTGTCATACTATTTTATAGTTTTCACAGTTGTCACACTGACAGAGGCCGCTCCCACGATAGTTGATTGACATGAGTGTCTTATCTCAGATCAGCTTTAACAGTACAACCTACCATTGTTTCGATGCCGGAGCAGGGATGTAAGTTAGACAAGAATTGAGCGATTGAGGTGTTGTGTTGCTAGATGTAATAATGAACGTAATGGTCGTCATTTACTCCTGAAATCTGAGCTGCTGAAGATGCAGTGGATTACTTTTGTTTGTGAAGGGAATGCACCTTCCGATCTACATATATCCGTCTATGTTCGCGCGAATCATTTGTGATCCAGCTTCCCTTACAGCAGAAGTGAGTATAAGGGTTTGTTTTATGAATCTTTGCGATCGCTTTTCCTAATAATATACTAGTTAGCAAGTTAAACGCAGCTAAATGTGGCTAAAGTAAACAAGCTCGTCACTCCACAGAGAGAAGAGAGGGGCGGGGCGAGCAGAGTTCATTTGCATTTAAAGCAGCCTCGACTAGAATGGGATGATTTTTGCAGAGCTGATTTTGACAAGGTAAAAAGGGTGTTGTTTTACATTACCACTGAGAATTTTTAATCAAAGTATATTATAGACTTTTCATTAAGACCCTAAAGAATCATATCAACTTGTGGAAAATGGGCATCCAATGACCCCTTTAAAATGTCCTAATCATCAACACAAAAGCATTTATGTAATTACTCTCAGAAAACAGCCTGTTTGGATCCAAAGTGCAAGGTGACGTCACTCAGGTGCAGATATTTGCATAAACACTGCCTCCTGAGTAAGACATCGACGAATAGTCTTCTTTTCACCATAGGCGTTCAGTAGCTTAACAGCTGATGACTTGAATATGCTAAATGCGAGTGTTGCGTCGCATCAAAAGCAAGTAGATGCGCATTTGCTTTCTGACACAGTCCACGCGCTTGAGTCTGTTGTCAATAGGATACTTGTACTGAAAGAACGTTCGATTTGACACATTTGGTTTAAACAGCTCGTTCGCGTCTTTGTACAGATATCCGAAAGATCCCAGCATAAGTAATAAGTGGAGAATTAATTTTGAATGGCATCCCGGAGCATTTTGTATTGTAAACAAGGCACAGCGTCATGGAGAGTTCACAAATAAACATTTGTTTAAAGATGAAGCAGCACTAGATCTGACTGCAGCTGCATCACAAACTGTAAGTAAGTGGTTTCAAAATTCTTTGTCCGGAAATGATAATTTTCTTTTGAACATGTTGTCAAAACACTCATATGCAATAGGGTACAGTTTCCTACGCAATAATGTTAGCCAATCATAAAAGTGGCTGTTACTGACAAGCCTTAAAGGACCCACAAAACAGGATGTTTTAGACACAGGGTTGAAAATAATCATTGTGCATTTAGAATAAACAACATTATTGTGTGTTGATGTGGATGCTAATATAGGAATTATGGAGTGAACAGACCTTTACTCAGAAACTTTACACACCTGGTTATGAACAAATGGATTATCATTTTGCATTTCCTAAGTTGTCAGTCTGCTTGAGTAGGTTGCCAGCATAAAAGAGTACAAGATTACATTCAGCGCACAGTTACACTGAAATCATCTTACCACATGCCACATTCAATGATTATTTTCTTTTCTTCCTTTTAATAAAGAAGAGTTATTTTAGTTACAGTGCTCGATGAAACTCCAACTGGTGCACTGCCAGGCAACATTGTCATCTGAAGTCTTGAATGTTAGATATAGATTCAGAAATAGATTTAGAAATAGATTCAAAGTTATTTCATAATGTTTTGGATTTCCAGCTTTTCAAAATCTTTCCTTGGATCAGTGTTGCAACAAACTGGTTTGACATCATTAAAAGAGAAACCTTCTAACACTACTGCAATGTGGGAATTAATCTGAATGGACACAGAGAGTTATTTAATCAAGTACATACGCACACACACACAAACAGACACCAAGTGTACAAAAAGTAGGTCAGAAGGCCTAGTCACAAAGCTTTTATGAACTGTTGCTTGCCAAAAGTGTCTAAGAACAAACAAAGCCAAAAATGCCTTAAAACCAGTGAACCTATTGTAAGCTAGCTTTTGCATGAATGAACACACAAATGTCTGAATATTTCACACATCCTGAATCTCAGTGCATCTTCAAATTCCTTTTAAAACCAGAGGATACTGAATCATCAGTCACACTCTGAAACTGTTACACTGCTTTATTACATCACATCCTTTACAAAGATGTGTTCATTGTTCAGGCAAGAACAAATGTCAATGCAAAAAAAAAGAAAAAAACAAAAAAACAAAAAAAAAACAACAACCCATAATAATAGTAAATAAATAAAGGTTTTTGCTTATTAATATTACTGACCCACTTTGGCAACTTCTCTTAAAGTTAAAGTCACAGCAGTTTGATAAGAATATGATTAATGAATGTGCTTTGTCACACAACATGTTTGTTAATCTTAAAGTACATGTTGTCAACCAAAGTTACAGGGCCCTGATGCAACAAGGGTTAACTGACATGCTACTTATATTTTGCTAGCAAGGACTTGACTGGTCAATTGCCTGCCATGAACATTGAGTATGACTGACCATGGCCATCAAATTAAAAAAGAATAATTAATACAATGTTACAGTACTACAATAAGTAAAAATACAGAGGCACTTGGCAAGAAGCCAACATTCAACAGCGTGTGAAAAATGCGGAAGGAAGTTTATCATTTGACAAGTCACCCATGCCTAATAACCGCACCCCAAGAGCTAACACATATCTGAAAATGAAAATAAAAGTCAGTTATTCAGTGATTAACTTGTAACTTGTAATCTTGCACTACTGAATTCATGTCAAAGTTTATAGAAAACTAAGACTAAAACTGAAACCATAAAGTACACTTTTGTTATTTGAAAATCTAAAATATAATGAAAGATTTTTTTATTAGTTGCCAAGCTAGCATTTCTTATTTTCATTTAGTGTATCTTGATAAAAGAAAAACTTATTAAAATAACTAAAACGGACAAAATAATAAAAACGACATATTACAAAATAAGATAAAAAATAAAAATGACAAAAACATATATATATATAAATCAAAATACTAATAAAAACTATAATATCTCAGTGATACGAAATCAACACAGATTCATTAATGAATTAATCTGATTTAAAATAGGGATATATAATCTGACACATACCACAGGTATGATGAGAACCAGCTTTAATTTAGGGCTGCAAATAATGTAAGCTAGTCGTTTAAATTTATTAGACTAATGAGCTAATATAAACATTATATATATATATATATTTAGCAGCAGTTGTAGCCCACTTGTTTAAGGAAGACGAACCCATTTTGGCGAATCGGTTCTTTCGAACAGTTCGTTTCAAAGAACCTTTCCATTGCAACCACGTCACCCATGAACCGTTTCTAAAGAGGGTTTATTGACATTTATTGTGTACTAGTTGACATTATTGCAGCCAGCTTCGATGAATAAGATATTTTGAACCTACATAATTTGCATTTACATAATATACAAAGATTTCAATTCATTTATATCTCTACCTAAAAAGCTTTTGGACGGTTTAATAAAATACAGCTTTTACAACTGTGTTAGATAAAACTGATAAACAATTAAGCTGAATATGTATTTCCAGTTTTATTTGTAATATTTCTACCATTTTATGAATTGACTGAAGAATCGCTCAGACCAATTCAATTCTACAAATCGTTCCGACGCTCGTTTTGTGAGCGGCTTCAATTGATTCATTGAAGAGATTCGACTCAGTAAGGTGATCCATTCACGAATCAGACATCGCTAGCTCAAACTAGAAACAGCTCGTTCAACATTGTTTGGCATTATCAGTTATGGAGGTCAACGGTCCTGATAGTGATTGGAGGAGTCCTGCTTTTCGACAGAAAGTAGTGGCTCAAATGTGAGTATACACATATTTGTTTTGTATATTATATATTAGCGCATTCTGGACATAACAGAGTGCAGCTAGCTAGTTAGCTGCTAACTAGCGGATGCTCGGACATGTTATCAGCACGTCTGTTAAACACAGTCGAAATCTTTAATGATAGACTGTATGTGTATTCATACATAATATCACGGTATTATGTTCATTAAGTGAGATGACATTTTTTGAGGTTGTTTTGAGCGTGTTTAGCTACGTGGCTAGCTAAAATAAAGTTAGCCTCATTAAATATTAACGTTAGTCCAAATATGAACATGCGAAGTCTGCAGATATAAATATTGTTTTAACATCGGGGGCAAAAGAAAACTTCTTTTTTTTTAACTTAAGGGTCATAATAAGCTCTTCTAATAGTCATTTTGCTTTTAAGTAACAATTATCTACTTATTTTGATGTTGTTTATTGCAAAGTGTTTTGAATGGACTTCAAAACACTGAAGATTCCACAAAAATTGTGTTTTTGGTGACTGGAAACAGACCCTTTTTATATTAAAGGAATAGTTCACCCAAAATACTGTATGTTCTGTCATCATTTATGCACCCTGCACTTGTTCCAAAACTGTATGATTTTTCTTTCTTTCTTTTAGTAAACACAAAATAAGATATTTTAAAGAATGTTGGTAGCCAAAAGAATGTAGTATGGAAGTCAATGGCTACAGTTTGGTTACTAACATTCTTCAAAATCTTTTCTTTTGTGTTCAGCAGCTGAAAGAAATGTATATAGCTTTGGAACAACTTATACAGCTTTTGTTGAGTAAATGATAACATAATTTTCATTTTTGGGTAAGATATAACTATAAGTTTATAATTATTTTATAGCAAAATGTTACATTTATAAATACAACTAAAGACATTTGAATTTTTTGGATGGTGTAAGATAACAATACATTAATTTTAGAATTTAATGTATTGAAATGTCTCTAAAAATATTTTTAGCATCTTTTTGCTAGAAAATGTTTTGTTCTTCGTTGTAATGAATAAATGGAAAACAGTTCCTCTAATAGTGCTCATGTTCTTCATTGATAATGATTTATAGTCAGTAAACAATAGTTAACACTTCTTGTTTCTCATGCATCATTTTGAAAATATTCAGACTTCTTCTTTATTATACTGCAGAGATGAAGCCATGAGAAAAGCAGGAACTGCTCACACAAAGTCCAGTACTGACATGGAAGGCCATGTTTTTATCAAGGCAAAGACCAGAGTAAGTATTACTTTAAATGTGCACGCTACAGTCCAACAGAACAAATTTGTTAGAAGTGCAATAAATAACCTATCCTTTTTTTTAACAGGAGGAGTATTTGTCTTTAGTTGCAAGACTGATAATTCATTTCAGAGACATTCGTAAGTAGCCATTTCACTATGTTTTCATTGTTAAAATAATAACATCACAGCAATAATGTCTTACTGCTGTGATGTTTGTAAGTGTAAAATGTATTGATCAGTTTCTTTTTCATTGCAGATAAAAAGTCACAAGGTGGGCCTGGTAAAAAAGAGCTATTTATAATCTTCTTATGTCTACTATTAAGCTGTAAGAATTCATTTTCTGCCACATTTCATGGTGTTACCATTTATTTTTAGACCCTATGAATGCCCTGCAGAATTTACCAGGAGTGGGTGGAGGTGGTCCTGGAGTTATTGGCATTGGACCACGGCCCCCTGGTGCACAAATGGGTGCTATGGGGTCAATGGGGCAAATGCAAATGGGTCAGCATACCATGCAAGGAGTAGCGGGAGGCCAGCAGGCTGGTAAGTTCAGTCAATTAAGTCAGCAGATTAGAGAGACTGTGTGGTTTAATGATCTTGTTTTTAATTCCCATACATTGCCTGTAATGCAATATCAACCTCAGCAGGTGCTCCCGGGCAGATGCCGATGATGCAGCAGCAGCAACAACAGCAGTCCATTCAGTTTCAGCAGTTCCAGTCGCAGCAACAGGCGGCCATGCAGCCTCAGCAGCCGGCAGCTATGCAGCAGAATGCCATGCAGTTCCAACAGATAAGACAGCACCATCAGAATCAACAAATGCAGCATCAGAATCAGCAACAGCAGCAGGCACAGACTCAGCAGCAACAACAGAACCAGGTAATGGAGAATGGAACGATTAATGTTCGCTCCTCTTAAAGGGATAGTTCACCCAAAAATGAAAATTCTGTCATTAATTACTCACCCTCATGTCGTTCCAAACCCGTAAGACCAGGTCAAGATATTTTTGAGAGCTTTCTGACTCTGCATAGACATCAAAAATAATGACTTTATTCAACCATTTCTTCTCGTCAGCATCAAAGACTAACAAAGAAGAGAAGAAATTGTTGAATTAAGTCGTTTAATTTTTTTGCGCACAAAGTATTCTGGTAGCTTCATAAAATGAAGGTTGAACCACATTTGAACAATGTCATTATTAGGGCTGCCCCTTAATAGTCGACTAACTGTTAGTTGACGAGAAGAGGCTTGGTCGACCAACATTTTATTAGTTGCTTAGTCACAGAAAAAAAAATTCCACAGGAAGTGGCGAAGTCACGCAGTCCGTGACAGACAGATTGTTAACGGCTGGTCTGTGTGATAATATAGTACATCGGGCAGGACATTCAAACGCTCACCTATTATTCATCGGCCTCATATATGGCTTTTCATCTGAAAGGCGTATGTAGTAGCAACTTTACATGGCTACTAAATCTAATGCTAACCTACAAAAATGTGAGCTATTCAAGTGTCTGTGTGGAGTGTGGAGGCTGAATAGTAGCGCTCTTACTGCATGACAGATGGAGGCGCCAGTCACTTGCACTTAAAATATTGTCATTTTTTTTAAATATTCTGTCATACATCTTTTGAATCTGTAAAGGCTCTACATTTATTTGTGTGCATTTACAATAACAACAAAACATTGCGCTTTTGTAAAATAATGAAAGCAGACAGGATGTGCTTTCTGCCGTCTCGGTCTCTGTGAACTTGAGCGCAAAACTTCGAAACTCTGTGTATAGGCCTTACAGACATGAAAAATATATCTATAGACCATTTCGCTAGATGTAAACAGCACTGGTCCAGAAGCGCTTCCTGTTTTTTTTTTTTTTTCACATATACAAATACATCTTAAAGGTGCTAATGTAACATTTTCATCCAGTCAAATGTTATGTTGGTTGTTTTTTTTGTGATGTTTGTGTAAAGTAAAAAAAAAAAGAAAAAAAAGAAACAGAATGTGTATCGGGAACAGTATGTTTACATCTAGCGAAATGGTCTATAGAGAGTGAAATGTCTACTTTCAAATGAACCAGTTCAAATAGAAACCAAACATTCTCAATCTGTATAAAGGCGCATCACTAATGCGGGGATGACGAGTCAGTATCGTCGACTTCATCTCTTAAGCCGAAAACAAAGAAAGCGCTAGTTTATCAAAAAATTATTAAAACTAATGCAGTCTCCTTGTTGTTTTTCCCAGACATATTCATAATTATTGTATTTGACGGTGCGCTGTGGCAAACTTTTTTTAACACCTAGTGGAACGGAGTTCCTTTGGTGATATGTTGTTTCTCACTGATTATTTATTTATTTATTTTTTAATTATTTTGACTCCAGTTGCATCAAACAAGACTGCAGCAGCAGCAGTTAGCACAAATGCAGCAACTGCAACAACAACACCACCAACAACAACAGCAGCAGCAGCAGCAACTGCACCAACAACAGGCCCATGCACAGGCTCAAGCTCAAGCTCAAGCTCAGGCTCAGGCTCAGGCCCAAGCTCAGGCCCAAGCTCAAGCTCAAGCTCAGGCCCAGGCCCAGGCTCAGGCTCAGGCTCAAGCTCAAGCCCAAGCTCAAGCGCAGGCCCAGGCCCAAATGCAGCAGCAACAGCAGCTTCAAGCCCAGGTTCAGGCTCAGGTCCAAGCCCAGGTCCAAGCTCAAGGTCAAGCCCAGGTACAGGCTCAGGGAGTGACAGGGCAGATGCCTCCTCACTCGCAGCCGCAGCAAGTCATGGTGCCCCAGTCATTAGCACAAATGGCTCCTGGACAGCATCAGCCTCAGCTCAGCTCGCTTACCCAACAACAGCAGCAGCAACTGAAGCTTCATCAGGCAATGCAGGTAAAGCATCTGCTGCCATAACATAATGCAATCACAATGCAAAATGCATAATAACCTGTTACTGACAATGTCTTGATGGGATTGTAAGTGTTCAGATGAAACATTTTTGTCTTAATGTATTACATACTTTTCTGTTTGCTTGTGTTTATACAAGCAGGCGAGAGTAATGCAGCAGCAACAGCAGCAACAACAACAACAACAACAACAACAGCAGCAGCAGCAACAACAACCGCAGCAGGTTCAACAAGTCCAGCAGCCAAATCAGCTCGGCGCAGTCCCTGGCCAGGTAAGCCCAATTGCAAGCTGCGGTGAGGATTGAAATAAGAGACTGAGCGTGGAGTGATTGCATGTTACCAAAATCAACACTTGAATTTCTTTTGGATGTCAAAACTGTTTATTCCTTGCCTGGTGGTGGGTTGTAGTGAAATGCACATGTCCTAATAACAACAGAAGGATTGTACATCAATATTTTATCAACAGAGGTTTAGTTGTGGGCCACAGTGATGAACCTCATTCTCTGGTCGATATATATATATATATATATATATACACATAAAATATGGGTCAGAGACAAAAAGGGATTTTCAGGCATCAAAACTACGTGGAACATAGCTTTAATTGTTTTGGTTTTTTGAAAATTTTCCAGTGAATTGGAATGTTTTCTGTTTAATTTAGTTTAATCTGTTTAATGACTATTCTACATTTGTATTATGATTTACACTGCCATTCAAAAGTTTGGGATTAGTAAGATTTTTAATGTCTTAGTAATGGATTAGTAAGATAATAAGTCATTCTAATATGATCATTTATTATCGTGTAATACTTTTTCAGCATTCTTTAATGAATAAAAAGTTAAAAAGAACAGCATTTATTCATAATAGAAATCTTTTCTAACAATGTAGGTCTTCACTATCAGTTTTTTATCAATTTAACACATACTTGCTGAATAAAAGTATTAATTTCAAACGAATTGACTAAATTGACTGTCCTTTCTGAAGGATCATGTGACAGTGAAGACTGGAGTAATGATTCTGAAAATTCAGCTTTGCATCAGGAATAAATTCTATTTTAAAGTATATTAAAATAGAAAACCACTATTTTAAATTGCAAAAATATTTCACAGTATTACTGTTTTTTTTCTGTATTTTTAATCAAATAAATGCAGCCTTGATGAGTAGAAAAGATTTTTTAAACATTAAAAATCTTACTGATTCCCACTTTTGAATGGGAGTGTACATAAGACACCCACTAAAATGTAACAATAGTTCATATACCAAAAAGTTAGGCATAATTAGGGAATCATTAGATGACTTTAAAATACTCTATTTAAAGATCACAGTGCAGCCCTCAAAAACTAATCAGTTGTAATTTGATTTCTTTACCAATTTTTCCAACACCTTTCAAACCACTAGGTTTTACCTATTGTTCAGTAAGAAGTTTTCAATCATTTAGAAGTTAAGAACGATAATAACGCTTCTCTTATTCATTTAATGTTTTCTATGTATATAAAATTATTTTTGCAAATTTAATTTGATCGGATGTCTCATCTTTGACCCATATATTTGTATGTGTGTTTGTGTGTGTATATGTGTGTTTTTAAATTTAGGTATACAGGTACTGATTCTAATACAAAAAAAAAAAAATCACTGCTGAAATCGTAGTTAGTTCCACAGCTAATCTTACTTAATAAACGTCCAACACTTCCTGCTACGAATGCATTCTGGAGGCTATTTCTGCTACATTAGCACTTGCCATTAGCAGGTATATTTAAAGTTCATTTTATCTATATATCAGCTAAACTAGCTGCCTTTCTTACTTTCTCAAATACATTTAGTCAGATCTCTCCCTCAAGGGTGACCCTCCCATCTGTGAGCATTCGGCGGATGATAACATTTGCTTCATGTTGCTTTCATTCACCTTGTCCCATATGTGGCCATAGTTTATACAAAATCCAGAGATGGAAATCTCTATATAGCAGAGCTGTGAAATCCAACAGAGCAGTCAGTTTAAGTTTGAGTAGCATTAGTAGCGTTAGTTTTTAATCTCATTTGCATTATGCGTGTATGTGCAGCTAACAGCCTGACTGCATGCTTGCTATTTTGAATCCACAAGCACTTTCTGCATGCACCTGCCAAGAAATGCATTCCTTTCTAGGTTAGCTCTGTAAATTCACAATGATTGGTAACATAATCTAATATTGTCCTTCGAGCCATTAAATGATTTCCTGAATGTATTTGAAGGAAGGTATTGATGGTTGCATAGCATCCATGTGTCGTTCGACCCCTTCGAAAGCCATTTGTAGATGGCAAGCTCAACTACAGCTTTAATTTTCAGTCAAAAGGCTTGTTGGAGATGCAGAAGAACCCATTGCATCTTTTCTTGCCTTGCATGGTTCTGGTACATGAAAGGACAGCATGAAATCCATTGGCCTGTGGCTTGCCTTGTCTTGACAACCAATGTTGTTAAAGGAACATTCCAGGTTCAATACAATTTAAGCTCAGTCTGCATTATTTTGGCTCCAACAAAAAAAAAGTTACCGTGAGCCTTTTACAGCAAAAGTAAATGAGCCATTTTTTTGCAGGATTTAAAATGTCAAACCTATAATTTTGTAAAAGCATTGAATTATTTTGTTGAAACATCTGTATTATTATGTCCTTTTTACAGCCATTTTAGGTGTAACTTTTTCACACTAAGTTAAAGGGATAGTTCACACAAAAATGAAAATTCTGTCATTAATTACTCACCCTCATGTCGTTTCAAACCCATAAGAACTTCGTTCATCTTTGGAACTTTCTGACCCTACATAGACATCAACAACAGACTGACATCTTCAAGGCCCAGAAAGGTAGTAAGGACATCGATAAAATAGTCCATGTGACATTAGTGGTTCAACCATAATTTTATGAAGTGACGAGAATACTTTTTGTGCACAAACAAAACAAAAATAATGACTTTAACACTTTTTTTTTCTTTTCCCTGTCAGTCTTCAACGACGGCATCGTTTAGTGCCACTTTAAAAAAAATGTTACAATTCTAAAAGGACGAGATTAAAGTAGGAATGTTTCAAGATTAAAGTCAGTGTTTCAAGAATAAAGTCGGAATGTTTTGAGAATTAAATCGTAGCAATTAAAGTTATAAGTTCTAATATTTTGAGAGTATCGACTGCGCATGCAAATGGCCCGAATTGGGAGCACCTGGAAAAGTTGCCAGGCCACCGGAATTTATTTGAATATTTGTAGGATTATTAGCAGAAATTATACCATGTGTTATACTCACAGGAACAGTATGCTTGGAAATAATATTTCACATCTTCGATTGCATTCGTTAGGCCTATTTGTAGTGCGCCAGCCACCCAATAATAGCAATAAGCTTTGTGCTTTTGGTACTTTCAATATAAAACATAAAAAAGTCTCAGCTTCTGTCAGTTTTATAGCAAAATAAAGACAATGTGTCTCGCAGTGTTTTTTGTTTTTGACGCTTTTTAATGTGGCGGGACAGATCGCTGTATTCATGTGAATCAGTCGTCTTTTCGATTACAATGAGACATTCGCTCAATAGGTTTCAATAGATAATAGAAGGATCTTAGTAAACAAAGATTTTGAATACTTAAATGCTTTTTAAATGCTTTTTTTATTTTTTTTAGATTTGTATGTACTTGATCTATTCAACACTTCGACTTTATTCTCGCAATTTTGACTTTATTCTCAACATTTCGACTTTATTCTCAAAACACTTTGACTTTCTCATAATTTCAATTTTATTTTCGAGATATTTCGACTTTATTCTCGTAATTTCGGCTTTATTCTCTTAATATTCTAACTTTATTCTTGTAATTTTGGCATTATTCTCGAAATATTATAAATGTTGATCTTGTAATTAAAGATTTTTTTACTTTTTTTTTTTTTTTTTTTATTGTATCAAGATTATTGTTCACGAGTGTGAAGAAATTTTGAATACTTTTGTTTCCTTTGCGCACAAGAAGTATTTCTGTAGCTTTACACAATTACAGTTGAACCACTGATGTCATATGGACTATTTAAATGTCCTTACTACTTTTCTGGGCCTTGAGTGTGTCAGTTGCATTGCTGTCTATGCAGGGTCAAAAAGCTCTTGGATTTCATCAAAAATATCTTTATTTGTCTGAAGATGAACGATGGTCTTACACATTTGGAATGACATGAGGGTAAGTAATGACAGAATTTTCATTTTTGAGGTGAACGATCCCTTTAACTACCCCCATTTGCTTGTGCACAAGTAGCTGTCGTGCTTAACTTGTATTGAACCCAGGATATTCTTTTACATGCTTGAGAGGAACAAGAGGAAGCTCACTATACTGCCACATCTTTTTATTTTTGAAGAGCCTTGTTTTGCATAATTGAATGTGACTGTATGTGCATCTGTGCTTGCAGACTTGTCGAATCTATTTCTGTTTGCATTCTTGCATGTGCTTCCTCATGTCCGCTGATGCACTGCATTTATTGTTTTGCTTGTGACATGTCTGTTGTCCCCTCTGTCCTCCTCAAAGATGATGCCCCGTCCTGGGATGCAAATTCCACCCCGGTTGCCCCGCGCCACCCCGAACTCTGCCATTCCTCAAAACCCCGTTGCCATTGGAGGACAGCAAATGCCACAGGTATTTACCGCAGGGCTGAGTGCTGGGTCTCAGCGCTGCAACCCAGTGGGTCCGTACGTCTGTGGCTTTACACTAGAGCGAAGGCTGTCCATAATCCACACTCATCTGCCTCTCTTTACCCCCCCCTCACTCCCACCCCAAAGTTGACAATCAGAAACATTTAGTCAGGAATGACCCAGGCAGCGTAAAATTGAAAAAATGTGTGGCACAGGTAAGTAGACTGGATTTTGTGATTCTTTTAAAGTGACTTGCTAGGAAAGCGAATAGGAAGCAAACATCTACTGGTTATATAGCGCCATCTACTGGTGCTGTACAGTGAAAGCAAGCTGATCTTGACCGTATGTCTGTTATCTCTAGGTAACTGGCTTCAACAATGCAGTGCCAGCTTTCCTCCACTCACGTGGTTACTTTGAACGCATTTTCATTTTTTCTCTCTCTTCAGCAGGGTCAGCAGATGATGTCATCACCCTCCCCAGTTCAGGTACCGACGCCCCAGCCGATGCCACCTCCTCCCCAGCCTCAACCGTCCCCCCAGCCTCCTTCCTCTCAGCCCAACTCTGTGAGGTACAGTGAAATAGCTTAGTTTTTTTTACAACTATTGATGTAACTACAAAGGGTTAATTAAACCTTTTTCGCTGTAGCTCTGGTCCGACCCCTTCTCCAGGAGGTTTCCAACCCAGTCCCTCTCCTCAGCCTTCCCAGAGTCCTGCATCTGCACGCACCCCCCAGAGTTACCCCCTCCAGGTACCTTCACCTGGACCTCTCAATACACCAGGTACAGAACAGCTTTCTATACTCATAGAACTCTTTTCAATCTATGTATATGGGCAATTCGACAGAATTGGTCCAGTGACGGAGTTGGGAACGCCTTTGTATGTATGCAAATTGTATAATATCCACGGTACACATTTATAGTAATTGTGCAGTTAATTCTCATATTGTATTTTCAGAAAGTTTTGGTATATTTGTCCTCTCCCCAAATTTGACTACTGAAACAGTAATATATAATTCAGTCAGAAGGGTTATATTGACCTATTAAGATTTTGCTTACATCTACATTTGTAAATATATATTTTTGCTACAAAAAAAAGATTGTTGAGATGGAATTTTAATTTAGTTGCATCCATAATGATTTGATTTATTTATTTTTTGGATTGCAGGCAATCCAAGCTCTGTCATGAGCCCAGCGGGGGCCTCACAATCTGAGGACCAGCTTTACATGGACAAACTGAAGCAGCTGTCAAAATACATTGAGCCGCTGCGCAGAATGATTAACAAAATAGACAAAAATGAAGGTACTGGAGACGACTTCTCTGTTGATGCTGATTCCCCCCCCCCCCCCCCCCCCCTCCACTTGATCTTAAAGTTCATAGTTTATGTTTGGTCTTCACAGATAGGAAGAAGGATCTGAGCAAAATGAAAAGTTTGCTCAACATTTTGACTGATCCCAACACAAGGTAAGAAACCAGACATGTTGAATATCGTCTCCTGTGTTGGATCTTTGTCTTGTGATTAAGTTTATGTTATTTCTCTTTCACTAGATGCCCACTTAAAACGCTACAGAAGTGTGAAATAGCATTGGAGAAACTAAAGAATGACATGGCAGTTGTAAGTAACTTTCATTTCAAGATTTGGAGTCAAAATTAAGTTGTAATCCAATTTCTACAATAACGTATGACTTTGGTTTGCAGCCGACTCCTCCCCCTCCTCCAGTGCCCTGTACCAAAAAGCAGTACCTGTGCCAGCCGCTGCTGGACGCTGTCTTGGCCAACATCCGCTCACCGGTTTTCAACCATTCACTCTACCGCACGTTTGCTCCTGCTATGACAGCAATTCATGGACCCCCAATCACGTAAGACTGACAGCTGAAAATATATACAT
>JAHKKF010534664.1:0-23037 GCA_019740295.1 Labeo calbasu
GAATGTAATTCTATGGAATGCCCCTATTTACATAGCTAAGTAAACATACCTCTCCTCCACATGCATAGTCCAGCACTAGATAGAGTCTGTCCTTAGTCTGAAAACTGAAGTGGAGCTTCACCAGGAATGGATGATTAAGAGTCTTCAGCAACACTCTGTGCTCACACATGACATTTCTTTCCTGTACAAAAAACAACTCAGTCAATACACAAAGACACATTATAAATCAAATAATTGTACCAACATACTCACACAGTCACTCACCTCCTTCCTTGTCAAGATTATGTGTTTCTGTAGAACTTTGACGGCATAATACCTGCCATTTTCCCTGTGTGTGGCCAAGAATACCTGAGCACAGACAATCAAACAAAGATTAAAACAATATTCACACATTAAAGAAATACAAAGCAGAGCGAGCCTCCTTAAACACAGTACCTTGCCAAAGCTTCCTGTCCCGATCACCTTCAAGTAGTCAAAATCAGCCGCTGATACCCTAAAATCATATTAAAATGAATATTTAGGTGTAATTGTATATGTTTGTTTCCATATAGCCTGATCACAGAGCAGCTTGCTTACCCAGACTGTGACTCCTCCGTTTGTGGATTGGTGTAACAAACCTGGGAGAGAGATCAGGGAGAGTGTGAGCAAGTCAGCAGCTTACTCCAGTGACATATGAAACCACAGCACAGTTCACTTCACTTCCTATTACATCTATAGATTACTGTAGTGTAGGTCAACCAGTACAGCAACTCAAATCAGTGCAGCTTGACCTTATGTTTCTTAAAGAGCTGAAGATCTTTTATTAACACCTAAAGTAAGATATTCCTAATTTCTACGTAGGCCCGGAACACGCAAGCGGACACTTACAGCTGCTGCTCCTTCCTCCTCAGAAAGACTACCTTCAGGTCGCAAGAAATCCATCCTGGAATGAGAGAAATCATATCAAGTGTTTTAGAAAAATGTTCTAGCTATATTCTCCAAAAACTGCCTCAATGTCATCCAACACCTATGTAGCAGCACTTGGCTATTGGTTTCACTTTGGAATGTTACTATAAGTAGGTCATGGTCTTAAAAGTACACTGGTGGTCAATCTGTAATGACATTGCGGTGCTAAGGACTTAAGTCATTCCTTGATTTTTCAGCTGATCCTTGCAGAAAATAATGAAATAATGACTCAATATTCTGAACTCTGCCCTGGAATACACAGAAAGCCATGAGATGCTTTACTTTTAGCTCACGCAATGGAAAATGATGACTAGGACGAAACTCACTGTCGATAGATAGGGTGGCTGGATCGAAGCTTCTTGTCCTTAATTAAAGCTGAAAAAATAAAGTATAATTTTAATTAGTGGAACATCTACATAGAGTGGACACAGATCAACCTTTATGAGAAATTTCATATATGTATATACATATTAAATCTTAATTTTACATCTTTACATTTTAAAAAGAATACAATTTACATCTATTTATCTATCTAGATAGACAGATATAGTACATTTAGATCAAATAACTTAATTTTTTCAAATATTTTTCAAATTTTTCATTTTTTGTAGCAAATTCGTTGTGTTATGTCTGACCCCAAATTTCAAGATGTCTCTTCTTAATAAAGTTTGAAGAATATCCAAAGTATTTGAGCTTACCTGTAAAATATGAAACGATCCCTTTCATTTTTGCGTAAGTGACGGGACTTTTAGCCTTTTTCACCATGTTGTCGACGAGAAGGACAGTCCCGGTTGACAGCTGTTACTTGTGAGTCCGTCGGTAGTCTGCTATCTTACCGGTCAGTTCTGGTTGAGCGCTGCCTCATGAGGGGAACCGTAACCGGCTATTTTTTGCAGGACACGTGGTCCCTCCCAAAAGCTGTGACGCTACTACGCCCGTTATTTGATAGATACGACTCTTGGCTTGATTGGACAGCGCCTCATTGGTTCCTCTCTCTCTCTTTAACATAATGTCTGATCCCATATATTCCATAACGTTTGAAGCCAGATGAAATATAAAACGTTGTAAACATTTCAGTTGCCAAAAACGTTACAAAGCTAACGAGCGTGCTAAATGGACGCTGACGAAGTGGCGTACGCCGGAGGAGGTAACTATAGCAACATTGAACGATATCGTTTAAGTATTGAACGTAAATTTGCACAATATTATTTGCTCGAGAAGAACCTCAGCTTCTCGCTAAAAAAATACTGACAGAGCATACATTTCAATTTTTTGTCTTTGTACAGTTCACACTCTACTATCATTGGCTCACAGTTGATTTAGCTAAAAGAGGATTTCATAATGTGGTTGGAGAATTTCATAACTGTTCTTGGATAGCTAACTATATCCTACTTTTTGATACCTAAGGGGGAACCCTCATCAACCTGTCCAGGCTCTTGATAAATTAAAAGTTCTCTTATTGCCATGTTGGCATGTCAGGCCTCTCAATGAGCTGTCTTTACAGGTTATATAACAGATGCCTGCTTGTCACCACAGCCAAATGGACAAACACAAACACACAGAAACATTAATGCTCATGCGTTTGATATTAATGCTGCAAATGAACGTTAAAATGCAATGAGAACAACAGTCGATGATAAACAAGCACGGGATCTACACTTGAATGCAGAGGTAAACCACTAAAGAATGGTTTATGTACTGTAATATGAAGCATGAAGCACAAGTGATAGATTATTAGATTATATAAGATTAATGCTAGACTAGAAAGATGAAAGGGTGAGGGAAGTGAAAATGTGTGAGACGTGTGAAGACTGTCATGACTGTTATGTCATACTGTTTATGGTACACAGTTAGGGTTAGGGTCACGGTTCAGTGTGAGTTTAAAACAACTTTTGACCTTTGAAATGGGAAACCTCATGCCTCTCAATCTTGAAAGGAAGTTGTAGTAAAATAATATCATAGGTTTTATTACAGCGCAATCTAATTCTTAATTTCACTTTCGTCAGTCGCCCAGTCAAATATATTTTGCAGCACTGTATAACTGACCAGTCTGAAGACCAATAAAAGCAAGAAGAGAAGTTAAAATAAAAGTTTACCTAAGTAAACCTAAAATAAAAGCACCTAAAATAAAAGAAGATTTGCAGATTAATAATATTACTTTTTTTTTTTTTTTTTTTGCTGTTGATAGGCCAGTTGTTTTCTATGGTCTATTCTGTTTTTCTTTTTTTAAAGCGTTATATAATTTTTTAATATAATAAACAGATATAATTTTTGTATTCATATTTTGTGTGTACCACCCCAATGCCTTTTTTTTTTTTTTTTTGTCTGACAGTGTGTGAACCACATTTGGTTTTTGTAAATATGAGAGACATACAGTACCAGTCAAATGTTTTTGAACACTAACATATTTAATGTTTTTTAAAGAATTATCTGCTGCTCACCAAGCCTGCATTTATTTGATCTAAAGTACAGCAAAACATATTTTGAAATATTTTACCATTTAAAACAAGTTTTCTATTTGAATATATTTTAAAATGTAATTTATTCATGTGATCAAAGCCACATTTTCAGCATCATTACTCCAGCCGTCAAGTGTCACATGATTCTAAACTTTCTATTCATCAAAGAAATCTCAGAAAATTCTACGCCGTTGTTTTCTACATAATAATAATAATAAATGTTTTTGAGCAGCAAATCTGAATATTAGAATGATTTCTGAAGGATCATGTGACTGGAGTAATGATGCTAAAAATTCTGCTTTGAAATTACATTTTAAAATATATTCAAATAGAAAAGGGTTATTTTAAATAGTAAAAATATTTCAAAATGTTACTGTTTTTGCTGTACTTTCGATCAAATAAATCCAGGCTCGGTGAGCAAAAATCTTACTGGTCAAAAACTTTTGACTGGTAGTGTACATGTATCAAGGTAGTGTACAACAATCTAGTTGCTTGCCTAAAACCCAAACAAATATCTCAAAAGTTTTTTTTAATAATCCACTGAGATTTTTAATGTTTGACATTCTTTAACTACCTTGTAATTGCTTTAAAATACCAAATAGGTGGGCAATACCCAATAATTTATTAAAGCTCCACCTTCCAAGAAATTCACTGATCTCTCTGACGTCACAGAGGGGTGGGCATATAGAGAATTCTATATTTAACTAGCAGAAGGTTAAGGGACAGTCAGCCCTGATTAGTTTCTGAATCAGAAAGATGACACTAGAACATTCAAATATCCCCTACACACACTGATCCATGTATCTTTGTCAAATTACCTCATAGTTTCTCATTGGGAGACGCAGTTAACAATCTAGAAACAAAGGATGAATGATCTGGTGGCCACCCACACACATTTGTCAGAACTAATAAAATTTCACACTGTAGCTTTGGCACATCCCAAATCAACTTAATGCCTGATCATAGCCATATGAGGTGCCTCATTTAAGTGGTCTTAAACATGTTGTCATATTGAGCTGCACTAATACATTTGCACAAGACCCTCATTAACGTCATTGTAGATTTTTGTTTTTTAAATCTATACTCTAAAAAGTGCTGGGTTATTGTTTAACCCAAATGCTGGGTTCAGCCTTCTGGGTCATTTTGTTGGGTTGTTTTTAATCATTTTACCCAATTGCTGAGTAGTTTATCTGTAACTAAGCTGCTGGGTCATTTTTAATGGGTTATTAAATATTGGGAAATTTTGTCTGCCCAGCCGCTGAGTTGAGCCTGTCTCGGATTTTATGCACTTCTTCAGCGAAATAATGGTTTATATACATTTTATTTCATTTATAAAGCCTTTACTGTGCTGTGAATTATATTATTTTACACAACGCAACATACAAGGACGAGATGTCGGTCAACTGCGTCAGCAGCAGTCTTTTTGCATGATGGAAACGCCTTTTGCCTTGCTTAACATAAACTGATTTTATTCGTTATAATAGTAAATTTTATTTAATTTGATGTCAAAATCTGTTCTCAAATCTTAATACTGTTTGTTTATGGGCAGGTTATAGAGTCAATTACGGTATCTTTCAGCTACGAGTAAAACGCAAGGCGGTCTGAGGTTCATACTTCCCCCAGCAAACAGCAGCCCATCACCGGCTTAGGCCCTGTTTACACTAGTGCGTTTTCATTTTAAAACGGCATTTTAAAATGAAAACAATCCTTGTCTACACTGATGTTTTCACTGCATTTCAGAAACAATCTCTGTTTACACTACACAAGTGAAAACACATGTCACATGACCATTCATGCAGGTACAACCATCGATACGTATAGGTAGATGCTCTATAATTTAGATGGCAGATGCATCTACGTGCTTGAAGCGGTGGAATGGGGCATTTACCTGTACATATCTATGGATACAACAATGACCATGATGTTATTTACACAGTCATCTAGGATATGCAAAGCGAATGTGGGCAGCCACGTCATCATTTTCAAAAGTCTCAGTTTTGGTCCGTTTACACTGAAACAACTAAGGCTGCGTTTACACAAGTGTGCTTTCGTTTTAAAACGCATAACTTTTGCTACAGTTACCCCTGAAATTTACACTACTCCAGCATTTTTGACCCTCGAAAACGGAGACTTTGTTTCAGTGTAAACGGACCAAAACGGAGACTTTTGAAAATGATGGCGTGGCTGGCCACATTCTCTCGCCGCATCCGTGACAACTGTGTAAACAATAACATCATGCTCATAGTTGTACACATTGATAAGTACAGTAGATACCCCATTCGACCACTCCAAACCTGCCATAAATAATAGGGCATCTAAATCTATGGTTGTACCTGCATGTATGGTCATGCGACATGCATTTTCAATTGTGTAGTGTAGATGGAGATCGTTTTTGAAACGCAGTGAAAACGCTAATTAATTTTTAAACACGAGTTAACTTACTTAAAACAACCCAGCATGCTGGGTAAAAACATTTAACCTAATCAGCTGGGTCAAAATAACACAGCATGTGTTCTGTCCAATATTTACCCAGCACTAGGTTGCCAAATAACCCAGGTTAGGTTGTTTTTAACCCAGCATTTGTTAGAGCAGGGGTGCCCAACCCTGTTCCTGGAGATCTACCTTCCTGCAGAGTTTAGTTCCAACCTTGATTAAACACACCTGTTTGTAATTATCAAGTGCTCCTTCAGATCCTAATTAGTTGGTTCAGGTGTGTTTGATCATGGTTGGAGCTGAACTCTTCAGGAAGGTAGATCTCCAGGAACAGGGTTGAGCCCACCCGTTTTAGAGTGTAAGCTGCTTGTCTTGTTGTAATACCATAAACACAATGTGGCTAAATGTTAATCTTTAATTTCTTAAAATCTCTTGGGTACATGAGAAGTCCAATATAGAATAGTGGCTCAAATTTTGTTGCTATGGCCCAACTTGTAATAAACTCACTTATCATGAGCAAAAGCTCCATTAGACAAATTCCCATTTGTCTATACCACCACCATGATTACCCTGAGGGTCATCTGCCTGTTTTTTCTGAACGTAGTAGGTTTAAACTGGTGCAGCAGGTCTCCCAGCCTGACCAAGCTGGTGTTTAGCAGGGCTGCCAACGGGTCTACCACCCGGATTAGCTGAAGGGCGCCTAAAAACCATTTAAAACCAGCCCGCCTAGGCAGGGAGACCAGTTTGCACGCAGCTTTTCTGGACTCACGTGTGCTGTGTTGACTCAAGGGAGGCAGCGCCCTAAACCGGCGGGCACACGCACCTGAGACTGCGCGCACCCGTTGGAATTCCTGAGAGTTAACGCACAACACGAATCACGCCTAGAAATCAAGGCTCGTGTGAACTCGGAAGTGTCCATACGTGGGCTGACAATCACATGCACATCATGAATTTTGTGAAACGTGTGTTGTAATCACACTATCAGTGAGAAGGGAAACAAACAAAACCTTGCTAACAAGTTCACGGTAAATCTCAAACTCGTGGTCAGCGCAGTGACGCCGTGATTGCCCTCCCGAAGGAACCCGGAGGAAAAAAAAAACATAATCCGGAAGTTTACCAACACCTGCAACCATGATCGCCTTAACATGGAAAGTTTTCTCTCATCACGGGAACTATAAGCACCTCTAGCATCGCAGAGACGTTGACAGCACCTCAAGCAGGTAACTTTCTGACGCTTTTCTATGCTGTGGGAATGTCCCGTTTGGACTCCAGGTTTGTGGGCTGAAGAAGGAAAATGCCAAATGATATCTATTTGGCTTTAAAAACAACAAATCTGCTCACGCCTAACTTAGATGGTTCTTGGTAGATATCGCGATAAAGCTCCGAAACTTGTTTCGCTTAACCTGAAACATTTATGTTAGTGAAGGGCTGTGTGTTCGGCGGTTCTGCTCGTTCGGTTTCGTGACAGTTCGGTTCTGATATCTGACAGAGCCCGAGCCCAAGCAGATCAGCGTGGACTTGAGTCAGAAATGTAAGACGTCACACCCAGAAAAGCCCGTATCTTACACAGAAACTTTCAGCTGTTTCTCGCGTTGAAATGTCCAGTGTTGCTATTGTGTTTTAAATACCTAACGTTACCGTATTTAGAGTCGGACAGGCCTTTATTTTAAGTATGGTCTAAAGTAATTATACTTACTACCTCGTAAATATCGCGTCTCTCAAAAGTGAGCTCAAGCGTGTAGCGCTATCCAACTGAGCTAGTGGTAAACATTAACTTTTAATGCTCGCCCCACCGTTTCCAAACGTGTAAGTGAAAGGATTCTGTATACTTTAGACATCTAAAGTGTGTTTTATTTTGTCAGAAAGTGAGAGAGAACCTGCTAAACGTTTACGTTTTGTGTTACTATAATTCCCCTAGTCTCAGAGATATAACTAATGCAAATACAGAAGAATTACAGAGAGCGCCCAGGATCAGGAACTGGGGTATCATCTGAAAATAAAAGGGTGATTTCATGTTGCTTAATTTGAAATAGCTACAAGCTCTTAACATGAATTGTCATAAAGTTGGTATCAGATGACATGGTATTGCCACAGGTCTGTATCAAATTCACTGCCTCTCTCTCCCACCCTTTCTCTCTCTCGAATTACAAAGTACTTTATTGACATGAATGTTTTGCATACAATACTGCCAAAGCACCAACACACTGTATATAGAGTCAAGCTTCTCTAATGTTAAATTTACAGTTTGAATGTGGAACAGAAGTGCTTCTGAAGTGACCAGTGTTTTTACACAGACTGTTTAGTTCTTCTTAGGGGCGGTACAAAAGCATTTAGACAGCAATTACAGTTGCATACTTTGATATTAGGGTTGAGGTGGGTTAGAGCAGTCCCTATTTTGTCTGGCTCTTGCGCAGAGCAGCCCTAATTTGATGTCAAGACGCCTTAAAGAGTTAGTTCACCCAAAAATGAAAATTTTGTCATTAATTACTTACCATCATGTCATTCAAAAACTGTAAGATCTTTGTTCATCTTCAGAACACAAATATTTTTAATCAAAAGATATTTTTGATGAAATCCGAGAGCTTTTTGACCCTGCATAGACCGCAACACAACTGACACGTTCAAGGCCAAGTAAGGTGGTAAGGATATTGTTAAAATAGTCCATGTGACATCAGTGGTTAACCCTTCATTTTATGAAGCTATGAGAATACTTTTTGTGTACAAAGAAAACAAAAATAACAACTTTATTCAAGAAGTATTTGAATACTTTTTAAGGTTGAACGACTGATGTCACATGGACTATTTTAATGATGTCCTTACTACTTTTCTGGGCCTTAAACATGTCAGTTGTGTTGCTGTATATGCAATGTTAGAAAGTTCTTAGATTTCATCAAAAATATCTCAATTTGTGTTCCAAAAATGAACTAAGGTCTTAGCGGTTTCGGAATGACACGAGGGTGAGTAATTAATGACAGAATTTTCATTTTTCGGTGAACTGTCTCTTTAAATAAGAACATATCCTAGTCTAATGCAAATTTACACGGCAAAGGTGGCACAAAAGAGCTTCTGAAGTGGAATTGTATTATCTTTACACAGATTGTTTAATACAGATCAGAGGTAGCACAAATGCATTAACACAGTATTTACAGCTGTATATTGTGATTTATAAAACGGATAGTTACAGTCCTTGATTCTGATTGGTTGAGCCACGTTCTAAGCTGTTGTAAATTCCATTACAAAAATACACCTTTGTTTACTTTTGTGTGTTGCTCAGCAACCACTTTGTTGCAACCACAACCGTTTCTGAGGAACTACATTGTTTGGGGGAAGAGTATTGTTTTTATTAATATCATTACACTTTATTTGCTCTGTTTTATTTTGAGAAACCTCACTGCGTATATGGAATAAACGTTTTATAAAAGCAGTAAGTCCAATGAAGCTGTGGTTTACAGTGAATTTGTAACAGCTAAGGGGGTTTTTAGGTACTCACCTTCGCGTCATGCCTAACAACACCCCTTAGCTGTTATAAATTCACTGTAAACCACGGCTTCTTGGGGCTTATTGCTTTAATTAGGGGCGAAGGTGGGTCAAAGCAGGCATAATGTAGGCTTTTATGCTACATCATACAGTACCAGTCAAAAGTTTTTGAACAGTAAGTTCTGAATTTATTTGCAATTTTGAAATATTATTTACAATTTAAATCTGTTTTCTATTTGAATATATATTTTAAAATGTAATTATTTCCTGTGATATCAAAGCTGAGTTTTTAGTATCATTACTAGTCACATGATCCCTACAGATGAAATTACTCTAATATTCTGATTTGCTGCTCAAAAAAACATTTATTATGATTATTATTATGTTAAACTCCAGAGTAGATTTTTTTTTTTCAGGTTTTTCTGATGAATAGAAAGTTCAAAAGAACAGCATTTATCTGAAATGGAAATCTTTTGCAACAGCAATCTTTAGGAAATAGAAACCTTTTGTTTCTTTAACAGCAAATCAGCATATTAGAATAATTCCTTAAGAATCATGTGACATTAAAGACTGGAGTAATGATGCTGAAAATTTAACTATGATCACATTAATAAATTAGATTTTAAAATATATTAAAATAGAAAGCAGTTTTCACATAGTAAAAATATTTCAAAATGTGACTGTTTTTGCTGTACTTTGGATAAAAAAAAATGCAGGTTTGGTGAACAGAAGAGACTTCTTTAAAAAAACCTACTTGAAATCTTACTGTTCAAAAACCTTTGACTGGTAGTGTATCTTTATACTGAATTTTAAGCAGGCACAGATCAGCCATAACTTTTTGTTTTTACATACAGCTATTTATAAATATTATAAATTACAACTATTTTTTGTGTTTCAATGTAGTATTGAAAAACATTGCTTACTTTGTGTTGTTTTAACAAATGGACAGAATAACATAAAAATATGCAATGTACAAAACAATATACACTTTTCACAAGACTAATGAACATTACGTCACTGTTGTACCAGCATTGAATAAACTAGTGTGTTTGAGATCCAAGCTGGTTTCAATATAAATTTGGCTGTGACAGATGTATGAATGTCCTCCCCCATAACATTTGCATTCAATCACTTTTTAACAGTTTAGGAAATAAAGGAAAGCGATTTTCAGTATATTTCACTCTTTTACTATGACTTTTAAGAAAGTTAAGAAAGTAGGAGAAAGTGTTTCTCTGTGTCGGTCTTAACAGTGAAACTCTTTCTCGCTCTTTCTTGTCTATTTGGGTAGTAAAATAGCCCACATTCCTGTCCTGCACTGGGAGGAGAAAAGAAGAGTGTGAAAAACAATGCAAGAACATGTTTAGACCTAGAGAGTGTGACTGAGTGTCTAAGTGTATGAGGTACAGAAAAGGATGAGTAAGAGACAGTTAATGAAACACAAATGCTTATAAACTGACGCTTTGGATTGTGATTGTTAATGTTGGTGACGTCATAACATACAGCTTCATTTTGATGTTATCAAAAGAGCCGCTCACAATAAGTGTGATCTTTAAAAAAACAAGCTGACTGTTTCTGAAATCACTGAATATGTCAAATGTTTTCCTAAGATGTGTTTACGACAAACATGTATAGTAGGCACAGTATCTGTGCTGACCTGTCCATCCATCATTTGGGTTGGAACATTCTCTGCACAGGCTGTATAATTACAGTTATGAGGGATTTGCTAAGGTCTCGTCATCGGATGCAATTCACAACATGTTTTCAAAAAGTCTGTTGCACACAGAAAGATAATGTACCGTATACGTTCGTTTCATAACATTGGAACGGCATGTACAGAAGTTCTGCACATGTGTCACGTTATTTTTTACAGGTAGTCATCAACTTCGTCATCGTCTCCTTCACGTTTGGAACAAGTGCTTGCGTTTAACCTGTCTGACTCCTTGTTTTGGCAGGTGTGCACATGTGACGGTGTTGGGAGATGACATCCCCATGGTGCGTGCTTGGAAACAAGATCACTGCTCTTGGACGCGCCGATCTGTCCAAACATACACTCATGCCACGCACCGGCCTACTCTGTGTAGTGCTCTTCCCTGATGGCACAACCCAAAATTTTACCGTCACTGTGAGTATAAGAGCGTATGCAGTTGAGTTTGGATCGTAGGATGAGCGAATATGACTGTTAAATCCCTAGAGAGAGAGAAGTAATGTGCACGTGTGCATGAGCTTGCCTTTATTGGCAGTCCGAGGGTGGAGATGGATATTACACTGGTGCTTCTCTTCTCATGTTCCATATTGCACTGCTGCAACCTTGGCTTCATGTTCTGAAGGACACCCACCCACCCTCGCACGCACACACAGGCACGTTTGTCAGGCGGAAACAGTCATGAAGTAAATAGGGTCTTATGCTAGATGATAGAAATGAGGGCAGTAGGTCTGAGGGTTCTGCTTCACAAAGGTATAGTGAGTTGAAATTAAATAGGAAAATAAAAAATGGGTATTAAAATGTTTATTCATGTTAACTGACTGACTGATAACACTGAATGGTGAATAGAAGAGTTTTTCTCTCTGCTAATTTAATAATTTAATTAAGTTTCAAATACTCGGTTTAATTATTAAAAAACTTATAGGGATAGTTCACCCAAAAATGAAATTCTGTCATTAATTACTCACCCTCATGTCGTTCCAAACCCGTAAGACCTTCGTTCATCTTCAGAACACAAATTAAGATATTTTTGATGAAATCCGACAGCTTTCTGACCCTGCATAGACAGCAATGCAACTGACATATTCAAGGCCCAGAAAGGTAGTAAGGACATTGTTAAAATAGTCCATGTGACATCAGTGGTTCCATCTTAATTTTATGAAGCTACAAGAATACTTTTAATAAAATATAGCTGCAAGCAGCGATTACCGGGGTTCAGGCATTTAAGCACGTAAGGAAAAAGACATTGTGACAATGATTTCTAAAGCATTTTGTGCAAAATCAGGTAATTTACCATAGAAATCTGATTGAAATTTCCTTAAATGTTGCGTGCTTGTTTAGAATCATCTATCGTATATGCTTAACCAGTTTTGTGAAGTTTTGAGCTTTCATTTAGGATTTATAGGCTTTTGGGTATAATTGGCCACGCCCTTTAAAAATGACCCTGTTCTAGCTTATCAAACTGTAAAGTTCAATATTTTTTGGATAATTATGGATCTAGAGCTTACAGAAAATTGTACTGTAGTGGTTTTGTTGGAATAGTGTTGTCAAAAGTACCAACTTTCGGTACCGAAGTTTTAAAAACGTCCATTTCCCGTTCACACTTGAGCCCTGATTCTTAAACATCACTGATTGGCCACAGTGTTCACGTGCTCACATGACTGTGATTGGCTACAATAAACAGCGCTTCATGCTCCTCACCGAGCACTCACACAGAAGCACAGAGGGGGCGTTTGAAAGCTGCGCCTGTCAGCGGATCCCTAATACATCTGTACATAGACGGATCTGCGCGCGAACACTATGACCAGTCTGCGATGTTTAAGAATTGTCTCAACAGCGGTCAGCGAAGTTTTTCAGAAGGAGGAGATCTATCATGTGATATGAAGATATAGTGCATATGTGAAGGTATAAACATTTTATTGCAATTTAAGGTCATTTACAATAGAAATATTATGTTTTTAACACCTTTTTAATTGGTATAGCACCACCTATGGTCCGATCACCATGAAGCTTTGCATGCTTGTTTAGAATCATGTGTGGCACTAGCTCACCTGAGCTTTTTTTAGGATTTATATGCTTTTAGGTATATTTGGCCACTCCCCTTTTCTAAATGATCCTGTTATAGCTACCCAAAGGACAAAATTCAATTTTTTTTTGATAATTGTTGATGTAGAGAGTCCAGAGAATTGTGCAGCAGTGGGTTTGATTGAGACTAAGTGAAAAACCTAGGACTAGTTGCCAAAAGTTTTTAACATAATGGAGAATATTTCATAAACAATTTGATTGAGAGCGATGGTTCTTGAGGCAGAGTTGCTCAGTATGAGGAGATCTATCAAATGATATGCATATTGTGTGGATGGGAAACACCACGTGATTACAGAGGCATAAAACTCAGTAGCACCAACTAGTGGACGATTTCTTTCAAAATGTTTACAGACCTCTAGGGCCACGTGCCAAACATGCCCACCGAGTTTTGTTCCGATTGGCCTCCGTTAAGGTTGTCTAATAGGTGCTTAAAATTCCTTGGCCAGTGGCGGCAATGTTTTTTTGAGATACGCAAATGTCCTTGTAGACACTTGTGGCACTTTGCACACAGATTTTCCCTCTTATAGCGCCACCAAGTGGCCAAGCTCCCTGTTTTTTTTATTCCTGTGACCTCAGATTGAGCTCTTACATAGATGTTTGGCAGAGATGTCTCATTCCGTTCAGGAGTTATAGGCATTTTACTGACAGTGGCCCTGCCCCTTTCGAACGTTTTGGCGACGGTGAGTTGAAAGTTCAACTTTTTTTGATAATTATTGATATTCACTCTCCAGAGTCTTTCTGCACTGGTTTGGTTCCAATCGAAAAGCATAGGACTAGTTCGCAACAGTAGGTTTTCCGAAAAATGCGAAATACTCAATTAACTGACACAATTTTCATGTTTGGGTGAACTATCCCTATAACCCTGTAGCACATGGTCACTTTATAAATATAGGTTTGGAAAACTGGTACGATTCCTAATTGGACAACATGTGTCATTGCTTTGCAGAAACACGATGCTGGTCATCTGCTGTTCGACTTGGCTTGCGAACACCTCAACATAGTGGAGAAACAGTACTTCAGCCTGCAGATCAGTGAGGACACATCCAGCTCTCCGGTAAATGAATGTGTGGTTGTTTGCAAAAGAGCAAGTGTTTATTGCTATGACCCAGAGATAGAGACAAGTAATGCCCTGTCTTAAGAAACATGATGGTTTCAGTGTTTGAACTGGTTAAATCTGTCATTTCAGAGGTGGCTGGACCCTAACAAACCCTTTAAGAAACAGCTGAAGGGTGAGAGAGAAACTACACACATATACACACACACACAGGCCCATCTGGAGTATATATATACATATATTCCTAAAATGACTATCCATATAATGTTGGGATAAATGTACTTGTAGCAGTTATTTTTATTTATTTATTTTGACAAAATAATAGTATAATAACATTTTAATATTGGTCAGATATCAGCTATAACATGAAAGTTATGAACTTCTCAGTATCAGACATAAATGTATTTTGCATTTTACTTTTTTAAATATATTTAAATTTTTTTTAAAAAGTGCAGTTATGACAAACACAAAAAATGTAAGAATGTTAAGAATGTTGAAAAAGAATGTTGTTTAAATTCTGTGGAAATCTGCAGGACTTTTTGCAGAAGTTCTGTGGAATCAGATTCCATGTGGGTCTAGAGAACACATCTTTGATGAGTGCGTAATATGAGTTATATCATAGGAGCACAACGAATTTAGTTTCCTTTAAAAGCGCATCAGGAGACACATGTTTGTTTTCTCATGAGAATTGGAGGTGGCTGATTTAATTAATCAACTCATCAGACGTGATATGCATGCAGTAAGGCACAGACGGTGATAGCAGCACTCGTTTCATTGCCCACCTGCTTTTTTGACTTTAAATTGAACAGATTGGCTTAGATTTCTTGGGCATTGCCAAAACCACAATTTCCTATGGGTTTTTTTTTCTATAAATAGTATGGTACTGAGCTTAAATTGAACTCTGATCAATAAATATCCGTTGCTTGAATTTTGTTTTAGGTCTTTTACCTCTGACTGTGTCCTCTGCTGTCTCTCTCCCACTGTTATTCCCTCAGGTTCCGCTCCGTTCTTTTTAATATTTAGAGTGCGGTTCTTCATCTCTGATCCAAATTCCCTCCAGCACGAGCAGACCAGGTACATCTCCCTGTTTATGTGCAAATGAGATAGAAATAGATATATATATTATTTATATGAATAGAATGAGAGGTTTCTCAACCTTATTTTGTTTTGCAGGCATTTTTATTTCTTGCAAATTAAGAAGGACGTTTGTGAGGGGAGGTAAATATTGATTTGCTTTGCACCTACACTACCATTCAAAAGTTTTGGGTTGGTGTGCTTTTTCATTTTTTTAAAAGACGTGTCTTATGCTCACCAAGGCTGCAATTATTTGATAAAAATGCAGTAATATTGTTAAATTTAGTACAATTAAAAATAGCTGCTTATTGTTTTAAAATGTTATTTATTTCTGTGATGGTAAAGCTGAATTTTAGCAGCCATTACAATAGTTATCAGTGCCACGTGATCCGTCTAATATGCTGATATGCTGATTGAAAAAAAAAATCGTAATAAATAATAACAACAACAATTCTTATTATCAATGTTGAAAACACTTTTGCTGCTTAATTTTGTAGAAACTGTGATACTTTTTTCAAAATTATTTGATGAGTAGAAAGTTCAAACAAGCATTTATTTGAAATCGTTGGAAAAGTCACTTTTGATCAATGTAATGGAAAAAAAAGTATTGTTTTTCAAAAAAAAAAAAAAAAAGAAGATAGATAGATTGAAAAAAGTATATTGTTTAAATTACAAATGTAGACAAATATACTTCAGAGGAATTGTGTATATTATTTTTTACATTTTATTTTATTTGAATTTTTTATGAATTTCATGATCAAAAAGACCATAAAAATACCAGCAACCCATATCGATCTAATACATGCAGGATGCTGGTTATGCAGTCCTTGAAAAACTGGTGATTCTAGTTAGAGAGTAAAGTTCAGGGATTGTGAGGAGGTTGTGTGTGGTCTGATAGAAATATTGTTGTGTAAGAATTATAACACACAACTATGGACATTTATACCCTGACAGTTAAATACCAATGAAATTTAATACTGACACATACTAATAAAAAACAACCTGATGTCACCCTGTACCACCAAAATATCATGTTGTGTTTTTATTGCAGATTAAAGTGTCCATTAAGCTCAGCTGTGGTACTGGCTTCTTACGCTGTTCAGTGTAAGTTGTGGAAATGACACTTTGTGATTGGCAGCCCTGCCTTAGAAACATTATTGATGTTACAGAGGATGTGTCTGTGTACTTGTAGGAGGCATGAGTCTTCTCCAGGAAATAGCTTGGGTTAATGGCACTGTCATTATAGATATAGATGACTTAAAGCACATACAATCACTGTTTTTTCAAACGAAGCATTCTAATACTCCTGTTTGATTGACAGCTGAGCTTGGAGATTATGTCCCTGAAACCCCTTCCGGATACCTCAGTCAGACCCATTTTCTTCCTGACCAAGACCATGAGTTCCTTCTGAAAGTGGAGTCGCTGCATCCACAGCACAAGTACGTCAGCTCACACGTTCATGTATTCAAACACACACATTTATTAATTGTACATGTCTGAATGTGTTTCAGAGGTTTGTCTCAGAGTGAGGCTGAGCTGTGTTATTTGAATACAGCAAGAACATTAGACCTGTATGGAGTGGAGCTACATCACGCTCAGGTAAAATTTAAAGTGATAGTTCACCCAAAAATGAAAATTCTGTCATTAATTACTCAACATGTCATTCCAAACCTGTAAGACCTTCGGAACACAAATAAAGTATTTTGATGAAATCCAAAAGCTTTCTGAGCTTGCATAGACGGCAACACAACTACCACTTTCAAGGCCCTGAAAGGTAGTAAGGGCATCGTTAAAAAAGTCCATGTGACATCAGTGATTCAATTGTAATGTTATGAAGCTATGAGAATACTTTGTTTACGCAAAGAAAATGAAAAAAACAACTTTTTTCAACAATTTCTTCTCTCACAAGAGCGAATTAAAATTTTTGGGTGAACTATTAAAGGAGAACTCCACTTCCAGAACAACAATTCACAAATAATTTACTCACCCCCTTGTCATCCAAGATGTTCATGTCCTTCTGTCTTCAGTTGTAAAGAAATTATGGTTTTTGAGGAAAACATTTCAGGATTTTTCTCCATATAATGGACTTCATTGGTGCCCCGATTTAGAACTTCCAAAATGTCGTTTAAATGCAGCTTCTCAGGGCTCTAAACGATCCCAGCTGAGGAAGAAGGGTCTTATCTAGTGAAACGATCTGTCATTTTTTTTCAGAAAATAATTGTTTTTTTATACTTTTTAAGCACAAAAGCTGATGTAGCACAGGCTCTGGGATGCACGTCCACAACGCTACGTACTATTGAATCACGTTGAAAGGTCATGCAAAACATAGGTGGAACTACAGATCCAGTGTTTACAAAGCAAACGCACAAAGACTAAGAAAGTGCAAGTAAGTCAAACGCTGTTTACAAACAAAACGGTACAACGATGTCCTCCTCTCAAGTTGTAGGAGAAAATAAGATGTTTAAGAGTTTTTCGCCATAGTCAGTACACAGACAATGAACTTACACGTGATTCGTAGTAGTGATGGGAAGTTCGGATCATTTTACAGACTCGGACCTTTGAGTCTCATTCAGCAAAATTAACAAATCTTTTTTTTGAATTCGTTTATTTTAGAAAAATATCATTAAAATGTCTGTAGCATCGTGGATGCGCACCCCAGAGCCTGTGCTACATGAGCTTTTGTGCTTAAAAAGTATACAAATTTTTACGTTTCGAAGAAAATGACCGATCGTTTCGCTAGATAAGACCCTTCTTCCTCAGCTGGGATCGTTTAGAGCCCTTTGAAGCTGCATTTAAACTACATTTCGGAAGTTCAAAATCGGGGCACCAATGAAGTCCATTATATGGAGAAAAATCCTAAAATGTTTCCTCAGAAACCATAATTTCTTTACAACTGAAGACAGAAAGACATGAACATCTTAGATGACAAAGGGGTGAGTAAATTATTTGTAAATTGTTATTCTGGAAGTGGACTTCTCCTTTAAGTTAAAGCTTTAACTTCTCTCAAAATATTATGCAATAACTGTTCATGTTAGGGTAGTTGTATTTAATTTCATTTTTTAAATCCCTTTTTATAGGATGTTAACAACCCCGCCCTCTGGGTGGGCATTACATCAGGGGGCGTGGCATTGTTTTGCAATTTAATTTGCTCCAGTTTTTTCCCCTGGTAAGTTTTAGCCAATCAGATTCTTTCTTTAATGTTTTTGCTTACTTTGTTTGTAATTACGTATATGCTTTAAGTATGTTTTTTGTAAAATGCACTTTTTAAACTTGTTTATAGCTGTTATGAATGCCGTTTGACAGTGCTGTTGCTCTGTTTATCAGAGCTGTGATTATCATTACAATGGATGAGATACGAACACTGTAGAAAAGTATAATTACTGTTATTAGTGTAATTAAGAGCCCTGGAAACAGTATCTCTTATTTTTATTCTGGTGTACTTTGTTTTTTTTTTTGATGAGGAGGCTGCTTTTTGAATGCTTGCTTTTTTTCAGGATTAACATCATCAAAATTTCATTCAAAAGAAAACGGTTCTTTGTCCACCTACGCCGGAAACATGTAAGATATGCATGATTAATCATGCTCGTCCTTCAAAACAAAAGCAAAATAATTACCATATTAAAGCCAGATACTTAATGCCTCAAAGACATTGAACACTGCAAAATCAACATCTTTGTGTGAGACTTCATGTTGTATTTTTTCCTCATTTATATGTGTGGTACAGGGTGAGCTGGGTCACCACGTGGTTTCTCTCTCCATGCCGAGTTCACGCACCTGTAAGAACCTATGGAAATCCTGTGTGGACCACCATACGTTCTACAATAGAAAACCTTCTAACTCGGCTTCGAAACTTAGGTACACAGGCAGAGTCACGACGGAGCCATTCTAAGAAATTACTGTGTTCTTTATTGCCAGAGTTAATTAGAGTTCATTGCTGCCTCCACCAAATGAGTGTGTGAGTTTAATTGCATATATTTTTTGTTAAAGCTCTATCCCACTGTACCGAAAGCTGATTGGTGAGATGATGTTGAACCCTGCGGAGAGGTCTAACTCGGTGGAACACTTCGAGACAAAGAGTCTACCCTCACGGTCACCACCCAACACACCCAACTGGTAACAGTGCTCAAATACATTCAAATGTATTTGATCTTTACGGTAATGGATTAGAGATGTTTAGTGTGTTTTACCAAACAATGAATTTGTACTACCATTCAAACGGTTGGGGTCAAGATCTTTAAAAACTACTTTAAAAATTAATACTTTTATTCAGCAAGGATGCATTAAATGGAACAAAAGAAGTTTTTAATGTTAAGAAACATTATTTCAGATAAATAGCTGTTTTAATTACTTCTGTTCTTTTGAACTTTCTATTCATCAAAGAATCCTGAAAAAAGGATAACACTTTATCAAAATAAGTAGCATAGCTGTTTTCATTGTTGATAATAAAAAGTCTTTCTTGAGAATGAAATTAGCACATTAGAATGATTTATGAAGGATCATTTGACACTGAAGACTGGAGTATTGCATGCTGAAAATTCAGCTTTGCCACCACAAAAATTAATTATATTCAAATATATTAAAAATAAGCTGTTTTTAAATTGTAATAGTATCTTATAATATTACTGTTTTTGCAAAAAATTTGAATCACATAATAATAATTGTGAGCATATAAGTATGGAAGCAAGTTTCCACCACTGAATAAAAAATAAAAAAAAGTATTTACACTTTATCTCACAATTCTGACTCTTTTTTTTTCTTGCTAATTTTTTCTCAGAATTGCGTGTTATAAACTTGCAATTGCGAGGAAAAAGTCAGTATTGCGAATTTATATCACCGAATTCTGAGCAAAAAAAGTCAGAATTGCGACTCACAATTGCTAGAAAAAAAGCTGAATTGTGAAAAAAGTGAATTGTGAGATACAAACAGAATTCTGAGGGAAAATAAGTCAGAATTGCAAAATATAAACTCACAGTTCTGACTTTGTTTTTCCTCAGAATTGTTTGTATCTCGCAATTCTGATATTTTTCTTTGCATTTGCGAATTTATATCTCGCAATTCTGACTTTTTTCCCCAGATTTGCGTGTTTGTATTTCGCAATTCTGACTTTTTTCCTTGCATTTTACGAATTTACATCTTGCAATTTTTACTATTTTTCTTACATTTGCAAGTTTATATTTCACAATTCTGACTTTTTTTAAGAATTGTTTGTATCTCACAATTCTGACTTTTTTTCCTTGTATTTTATGAATTTACATCTTGCAATTTTTACTGTTTTCTCACATTTTCAAGTTTATATCTCACAATTCTGACTTTTTTTTCGTCAGAATTGTTTGTATCTCGCAATTCTGACTTTTTTTTTCATTACATTTACAAATTTACATCTTGCAATTTTGACTTTTCTCACATTTGCAAGTTTATATCTCACAATTCTGACTTTTTTCTCGCATTTGCAAGTTTATATTTTGCAATTCTGACTTTTTTCTCAGAATTGTAAGATAAACTTGCAATTGTGAATTATATAGTTCAGTTATGAGGGTAAAAACGACTGATATTTTCTTAGAATTGCGCATTTATGTCTCGCAATCAATTCTGTATCACACAGTTCTGAGAAAAAGTCAGGATTGCAAGACGTGAACTCGTAATTTGCGAGAAATAGTCAGAATTGTGAGATAAAAAGTCAAAATTACCTTTTTATTCAGTGGCGGAAACGGGCTTCTATAAATAAGAGACTTCTAAAACGTTCAAAATCTTTTTATTGGTAGTGTGTATATATACATGCATAAGGTTGAGGTAAATTTAAAGAATAGAGCTTGTAAAAGGATTACTATATTTTATAATGTGTGTGAAAATCTCCTTCATTTTAGGCGGAGTCCTCGTTTACGCCATGACTTCCGTAAGCCACGCCCCTCATCTGTGGACAACCTGACCAATGAAATGAGCTATGTGACTGAGAGTGAAGACGTGTTCTATACTTACAGGCAAATTTACTCTACATATGCAAATGCACACAGTCTCACAGCCATACATATGTATTCTATAGTACACTCACAGTAACTTGTTAAAACTGATTGCATTGAAGGAAAACTCAGGAAGAGGGGCGGACGAGTGGTAGCTGGTCTCACAGTGATGATATCACCACCGAAGAGGATGATTTGCACATCTGGGATAAGGTGAGTGTTATTGTAGATGATAGGCGATGATGCAAGATCAAGGGAAATGTGGTTCACAACAGGGTCTAACTTCAAAGCTTCTCTGCATATCTTTTCAAAGAATCATTGCGTCAAAAATGAGTGGTTGGAATGAAGTAGTTCCCTGTGGCACATTTCAGCGCGTGGAGTGTGCATGGTTGTGATTTGATGGATGGGGCAGTTAAAAGCTATATTAGATCTGCAGATTATGCGGAAATGCAGCAAAGTGCTGTTATTTTTTCCGGGAGTCGTTTTGAGGTCATAGAGAAAATAGAAAATGGCCGTAAAAAAAAATAATGGTGCTAAAATAAATACATTTGTAATTTAAACATCATTTTTGGTGCTAAAATGGGCTTTTTGTTTGCAAACGAATATCCCAGACATATTCTTGACAGCTTGTCATGAGATTGGAACAGATTTACATATAATAATTTATATAATAATTTGTAATGTGGTCAAACCGCTTGATTTATTTTCAGACAAGCAATAAAAACATTGCTAACCAGTGAACGCTGTATGCAACAAAAGGCACAAGACCATAACTGGTCCAAGTTCAGCATCAGGGCAGTCAGCTGTCAGAAATAATATCCAGTGTTTGCCATTTTGACAAATGCAAGCAGTACACTGATACTACAGTAATGCTGATGAGTCACTGAAAATCGATCTCCCAAATCACGAAACTAGGACATGAAATTACTTTATAGCTGCAGTGGGGTCCAAAAGTCTGAGACTACAAATTTTGGGGATTTTGCTAACTCTAGGTCACATTTGAAGCACAAGTTGCTCTTTGGATCCTTCTCAAATCATGCTGGAGAACACAAACGTGAGAAGTTCATACAACTCTACAAAAAATTTACTCACCCCCTTGTCATCCAAGATGTTCATGTCTTTCTGTCTTCAGTCGTAAAGAAATTATGGTTTTTGAGGAAAATATTTCAGGATTTTTCATTGGTGCCCCGATTTTGAACTTCCAAAATGTAGTTTAAATGCAGCTTCAAAGGGATGATCCCAGCAGAGGAAGACGGGTCTTATATAGCGAAACGACCTGTCATTTTTTTCGGTATACTTTTTAAGCCCAAAAGCTTGTGTAGCACTAGCGTCCACGACACTACCAATCACGTCTAAGTTCATCGTCTGTGTACTCCGGCTCAAAAAGGTAGAGTATGGCGAAAAACTGCAACTTCAGAATCCTCCGACAACATTAGACCTTTTTGTTTGTAAACAGCGTTTGACTTACTTGCACTTCCTTAGTCTTTGCGTGTTCGCCTAGTGTAAACACTGGGTTTGTAGTTCTGCCTACGTTCCGCGTGACCTTTCGACGTGATTCAATAGTACGTAGCGTTGTGGATGTGCATGCCAGAGCCTGTGCTACACAAGCCTTTGTGCTTAAAAAGTATACAAACTTTTATTTTTCGAAAAAAATGGGCGATCGTTTCGCTAAATAAGATCCTTCTTCCTCGGCTGGGATCATTTAGAGCCCTCTGAAGCTGCATTTAAACTACATTTTGGAAGTTCAAAATCAAGGCACCAATGAAGTCCATTATATGGAGAAAAATCCTGAAATGTTTTCCTCAAAAACCATAATTTCTTCACGACTGAAGACAGAAAGACATGAACATC